>CM062094.1:6352015-6660711 GCA_031163375.1 Conogethes punctiferalis
TTGATATATTTGAGGGATATGGAAATCGGTGGTGGCGGGAGGCGGAATATGTATGCCGAAATCGTTTATAGCAAGAAAAAATATGGAGATAACAATCGCGGAGTTTATTTGCTATGTAATAAGTCAGGGGTCGGAGTGGAGTTTGATTGGGCTGAATTAGCTGTTCTATTCTCGAGAGCCGCTGACCTTCCATTAGAGGCATTTGAAATAGCGTTCGTTCTATTTATATCTGGTTGAACGGTCGCGAGTTTATCGCGATCGTCATCAAGTGCACTTTAGTTATTTCTGTTGTTTACCAATGTTTACAGCATTAGGCGAAGTGGGAAGAAAAATTTGAAAAAGTTTTGTTATAGGTACAATCTACACGTTGATACAAACGTATACACATGAGAAATATTTAAAGGTAGATTTACCTAAAATAAATATGGAATAGTATTTGAATGATCTTTTTAATTCGTCTAAGTTTACCTGGGTACAAAGAAAACCTACTGCGGTCACCAATCAGCCTGCCAAGCGTGACTAAGCGAAGGTCTAATACTGATAAATATAACTGTACACAATAATACAATAACCAGCTGCTTTTCTTCTAACGGTACTTATCACTGACATATAACTATCATCAGTTACTAATAAGTTAATTAATTAGATAATATTATAAATACTCAGGTACAAACTGCGGCATAACCTTAGGACATAATTCTCTCAATGTAAACTTTAATCCTTATTACCTACCAAAAAACTACCAAAACAAAATAAGTGTGAGCACTTAACCAAAATGAACTCAATTATCAGTTGCCTTCTTTTGATTTACTGAGAGTATACCTATGACTATGGGTCATGATGATAAAAACTGTACTGTAAACTTGTTTGATGTTCTTAGAATAAATTAAAAAAAAAGCTAAACAAATAAATAAAATCTTGGCGCCCAACGTGGGGCTGCCTAATGCATAACTTCCAAAACCTAAAAAATCCAAATACCTACAAAGTCATAAAAAGGAAGACTGTCAAAATAGCCCCGACGTCGCATAATAGCGAAACCACAAAGGTCGTTGTCCGGACAACAGTTTCACTGATCAATATAACGGCAGCAAAATAACACGCGCCGGGTCGTCTGTCAGCCGTCTTTTTTGCTGACTCTGCTCAGCGCTGACTTATGGCTACGTGTGCCGCTTTTGTTACGCGAGCGGGGTTTCATGGCGTGCTTATTTTTGGAATAAAATTAAACCATTAGCATAAATGTGCTTAGCAACATAAAAATGCGGGGAACTGATATGTTTGCTTTAAAATTTCGTGTTGATACTTAGAGAGAGAGATTAAAGAGATCCTTATAAGAGTTTTTTTTATATTCCGAATATTATTTAGAAAATTAATCTAATTGCAATATGTTTTATACAGCTTATGAGAATACCGACACAATGAGGGTGTTTCCAGGGTCAAAATAATTACATTATATTAAGTCCGTATCTTCTGATTATAAAAATATATTAGACCCGTATTTTTCCTTTTTACATTTAAACAAAAAATAACAAAGATACAAGGCATCAAAGTTTAGGAGTGGGGGTTTTTGACGTTACTTAGTGGCGAAAATACCCCCACTATGTGACGTCACGCGTAATTTTAACATGCTATATCTTTTTCATTTTTGGTCTAATTTACAAATGAAAAAATACGTGTCTTTTATTTTTGAACAATCTAAAAGACGGACTAATTACATTTTTTACGGAAACAGGCCTATTCAACGCAATTTTAAGTAATATTGAGACACCGCTGCAGATTAGTTTAGCGTCTTTGTAGCTCTCGAAGAAACTGACACACGTATCTTACAACTTTTTTGTATACTTGCTATAAACAAAAAATAACAATTCTGAATCGTCAATCACCAGCGATCGCGAACCCGCCTGCCCAGCGTGGCGATTATGAGTAAGACTTCCATATATTTGACCATAGTGGAGAACAACTGCAGAGGACTATGTCCAGTTGTGAACTGCGATAGGTGATGGTGATGAATTGTTGGCTTAAAATCTATACTCCCTTTATTGTGACAGTTTTTCAGAGTATGTGCGATATGTAAAGGTATTCCCGGTTTGGAGTACGGCCATCTACCCGGCGACGCATACAAAACGTAACAAAGAAAATGACCTCCGCATCGTTGACAAGTACACTCACGCAGTAGAGATGTGCGGGATACTCGTATACCGATATGATACCGATTTGGAACTGGAGCTGTTTTTAGCTCGTCATTGTTTGAAAGGTCATAATATAACAACGATTATATGTTAAAAAATTAAAAGTGATGAAAAGTATAAGATTAGATACACGTTAAAATTTACATATTAGATTTAAGGACAAAGATGGCTGGTGAAAGTGATAGTTATAAGTAGGGTATCTAAGGGAGGCGCTATGTAGTAAAGAAGCAAAGTATGTACTTTGTCAAAACAAAAATTACTATAAGTGCATGGCATAACACATTCATACAAATGTAATTACCAATCCCCTTTTATCTATACTTATAATAAATCTGTAGAGAGGTCAATTCTGTACATTAAATATATTTTCAAAATAACTATCAGGGGATGATAAGTGATCGATACTGATGCCAAAAATGCAATCAGTAAAATTTTTGTCTGTCTGTCTGTCTGTCTGTCTGTATGTTCGTTATAGAAACAAAAACTACTCAACGGATTTTAACGAAACTTGGTACAATTATTTTTCATACTCCTGGGCAGGTTATAGGGTACTTTTCATCACGCTACTATTAATAGGAGCAGAGCAGTGAAGGGAAATGTTAAGAAAACGGGAGAAATTTTGTGAACGCGCATCTCTCAAAAACTACTGCATGAAATTGAATACGATTTTCACTAATGTATTACTAGAGGTCTAACTTAAAACTTAGGTATAGGTATAAGTATTTTATGGAAGTCCGTTATTTTTGAAACCCGATATCCAAGCGTGCGACGCCGCTGGCACAGCTAGTATAGTCATAAATTCCTCGGATTTCAAATATAAACGGAATTGGAATTACGTTTTAACTTAGAAAGCTTGGATACCGATAAATAAATTCGATTTTTTTGTATCGTATGATATTACGCTTCTTCTTCTACGATCAGAATGGTCCCAAAAGTAATCTATAGAAAACCGGCACATTAACTTAACTATCATCGAAATCGGTACATTCGAATCGTGCATCTATTTACAAAACGCGGCACATCCCTAGCGCACAACGGAGCGTGTCAGGAGCACGTCCCTCCGAGCCCTCCTAATGAAGGGTCTGCAGAAGACGACATTCTGTCTCAGTTTTTGCTGCCGCTACATCTGTACCTACGGGTGAATAGTTTAATACCGTACCGTTTTTGTGTTTGACTACTTGTAATTTGTAAACCCATTCTTTTGTTAACGGTTGTCGTATGCAATATTTATGCTGTAAGCGGTAAGGGTACGAAGCAAACTGGTAGTCTGTTTTGTTTAATGTCAGTGGGAAGTCGTTTGTGTCAAAATGTCGGAAACAGTTGCTGATGTGGTTATTCAGTTGGAGTAATTAGGACGAAGTCATAATAATCGTAATATCAGCATAATAAATTATTATTATGGTGACGTAATTGTGATTTGATATCGAATCTAGGGGTATAAGAAATTATGTTACAGTTATTGAATTTTGCGCGTTTTGAAATAGAATCTTTCGGCAAGTGTTCTTTGGCACTTTTCTAACCTAATAACGAGACAGCGATGATCGAGCGCGATGTTTAATTCGAATATGTTCGATGTATCATCATCATTAGCTTCTCGTAGTCCACTGCTGGATATAGGCCTTTCCAATCGGTAGCCGCTTTGATCAATCTTGGGTTTTCTCGGATCCAGCACTCACAATCATCTTGCACAAATTGTCGCTTCATCTGACATGAATATCAGAATCCGAAGTAAGTGTATTACGAGTACAATATAAACATAGCCCCATAGGGTGCCGCCAAAAGTGTTGTTTAAATTTTAGGAGTGGATAGTCCCTCCACAGTCCAGTGGTGACTAAGCTCTTACTTAACCCAGGAATGCCCGAATTATTTTTTTCTTGTTTTTCTTTAGTTTGGACTCGGAATATTGTTCAATGAAGGGTTCTTAATGACATGATTTTAGTATTTTTTTTTTAAATTAATGGGAAGTTAGAAAAAAACTACGTTTCCAAATGGACACACTAAGCGCTCACAGTAGCTAAAAAGGTGAAAAGATATAATTTATCTTGTAAGAGTTACCTATTAGATAAAAAAAAAAACACGATTTAAAGAAAGAAAACATTTATTATTTTTTATGATAGTCAGCAAAACATGGTACCCAAAGGCCGACGTCACACTTCATGCATTCAGTTCGAACCGACGAACTTTTCGACTTACCTACTCAGTATGGACCAACACATCGCCTCTTTTTCATAATTTCTTTTACATATTGGTTTAAACCATCGAATCGCCCAGTATCAGCTTACTTGGAGGTGGATGGTCTTCCTTCGCCTTTGGCTGCTATTCCATAGGATTTGAGATAAATTAGCATTTTATTCAGCACCAGATTCATTAGCAGTGGATTCATATTAGGATCAGGACAGTTTTTCCATAAAGCATAGCAATTTGATTGTAGAACAAACATAACTATCATCGATAAAAGCTCAAATAAATCAACAGCAGATTTTCCATTATTAGTAAAAGCAACCTCAGGAAACGACGGCCCCAAGAAAGGTTCTTTCGCCATCAATCCATATCCTAGGTTTTTTACCGCAAAGCTCGTCAATGCTAGAGGCGATTCTAATGGAATTGGTATGACTGGCTAAACGTTACCTCAACCTAAACTGTCAACTGACGAGCATTCAAATTTTCGGTTCTGTGGAAGAACCGTCTTCGTCACCTGAATCTTCGTCTGTCAAAACAGCGGGATCAGGAGGGGCGACGTAAATTGACTCTGGTATCGGCAGGTCTCCAGCTTCTTCCTCATCCTCAAATAAAATGTCCAAGAGTTCATTTAGGGACCCACTTCCCCGGTACTGGTCAAAATCTAAGAATCTAAAAACAAAAACAATTTTATATAATGACATGCTAAGTGCTTAGCGTGTCCATATGGACTCAGCAACTTTAGGCGTATAAATATAGTGCTAAAATAAAACTAAACTATTGTTGAACTATTTCAACATATAAATACATTATTTTAGAATGGTATTGCACAAAAATAACATTAATAAATAAAATAATTTAAAAATTATGTTACTTACTTTCGTCTCAGGTCCACTTTTTCCGCCGTTTTTGACTTTGGTGACAATTGAATGAATTTACTCGCGAATTTAGATTTTTAAATGACATGACAATGACATGTAAAAAAGCTTTGACATTTGATAGCACAGTATGACCAGTTAAATATTTCTGAACAGATAATGGTTTGTCACAAAAAATATTTTAGCAGACCCATATTTTTGTGTCCATATGGACACGCTAGGCATTACTGGGTTAATTACCATCATCGTCTTTAAAAAAACGCAAACAAAAGAAGACACTAACATAACCTATACCTAAAGGAGCTTTCGGTTTCCGAATTCCCACTACCTATAACTTTGTATAATAAATACCCCAACTTGAGGTAAGTAGGTACGACCGCACACTAGCATCCCCATAAATGAGGTCGCCCGTTAAACGTAGTAGTAAATGTGAATTTCAATTACTTGCAAGTAGTCGCAACTCTTCCGGCGAACTAGCAGCAATTTCCGCATTAGAAGACTTAACGACTTTACATTTCCGTACAAATATTATCAATATGGCGAAGTTGCAACGTAGCGTGTGTGTGTTTATCATTGGTGAGATTAGAAGTGGTGAGGCTGGGAATGAAAGCATAAATTTGACGGGACGCGGAAGGAGATACCGATTAATAGTGCAGGTTCCAAAAAGTCGCAAACATCAAAGCGCTTTGCCACTACATTCTTGGTGTAAGCGGCATATAATAGCTGCCATACATGCTATGCGCTGTGGGATGTAAAGGAGCGGCCCATCATCATTTCGCTCCAAGGCAACCTCACCTACCCGTGGCGCATCCTGCCGAATAACCAACGAGGCGCTGGCAAAGGCCTATTGCCGTAAAAAATGTAAAAAGTCCGTCTTTTTGATTGTTCAAAAATATAAGACACGTATTATTTCATTTGTAAATTAGACCAAGAAGGACAAAGTTATAGCCCTTGCTCTTACTTTCCGAAGTGTTCTGAATAGGGGGGCTGAACCTCACCTGTTCTTTCAGGCATAATGTAGTCCTAGTTAGGTTAGTCGACTTAAAAAGTGACCCCTCAGAATTTTAAATTGCCTTTTTTATTTGTTTTTTTTTTTAAGCCGGGGAAAATGAAAGAAAGAAAGAAAGAAAAACAGTTTATTTGGCGCACACAAATCACAAATTTAAATAACATTATTAGAAAAAATTACAATATTTTAGTACAAGAAACAGAAACTAACAAAACAATAAATAGGGGAAAAAAAAAAGATAAGATTTTAATGACAGCTTAAAAGAAAAAAACAAATTTGGCAGATAACATTCCATTTCCAAGCCGTGAACACACTATACTATAAAAAAAAAAAGTTCCAAAAAAAAGAAAAAGGGCCGGCTGTCAAAAACGTAGGTTGTTTATTTGTTTGAATAAAATGCTTTTAGGCATCCCCGTCACCGTCGAGCGCCTATGGGGATGGTGTCACGGGACCCGGAAGAACTAGGACTGCCGCGACATTTCAAGTCTACCTACCAACATTTAGTCCGAGTAACACAATAGCATAGGAAGTTTGCATAAAACATTTACGTAACTTATTGTACCCTAACAAATGTCTAGACATAAAGTGAAGTGGAATCCACTGAACCGTAAATCAATTAGGTACAAAGTGAATAAATCCAAGAGTTAAGCCGGAACATTGCCCTGGCATTTGGCCATACGCTGCCGTGGTGGCAAATAACTAACTACCCACAAATATAATTTACCACAGCACCTACTTCACTGATGAATTTGTAGTTTAGTTTATGAAAGTTTATATGAATTTAGTCAACAATTGAACACCACGTTTCCTCTCCGTAAATTGCAAAGATGACAATGTAAATTATTGTTAGTTTATTATTATTTCAGTTATCGTAAAAGTATGGTTATAAGTAACCTGACGGAAAATATTTTCTATAAACTATCTGGACTGTTTAGCCCACTTCAAATGAAGGAAAAATGATTACAAAAGTCACGATATACTGTTTTTTTTTACTATATCCATAATTCATATCTCTCCATGCGTTGACTGGCACAAAATGCTTTTAGTATTAAGTTGACCCTTTGCACATTTTTTAAGATGAAGTAAAAAGAAATAGTAAGAATGTTAACTCATTTTGAAAATAAGATGATGCAGCGGTATGTGACTTAGTGGCCCTGAAAAAGCGAGTCCATATTTGTCTTAGAGACCGGCTACTTACTTGACATGAATCAAACACCAGGGCTGACGTTGAGAGATATAGATCCCGAAAAGGCTGAAATGATGGCTTACATTCAGAGCTCAAGAGACTTTGGGGCCATTTGCCACCAATCATACAAGAAACCCTCTTTGGTGCCAGCAGCGACCTCCTTAGAAGCCAACGAACTTGCATATGGACCTTCCACCACCTATATCCCTACAAGTATAACATTCTATAAATATTACAGCACGTCTAGGCAGTTTATCGATTTATTTAGCAGCCAACTTAGGTATGCATTGGGGCATATACAGCGGGCGTAGTATTCGCATGTGATATGGATATTTATATACAGGCAGTACGTGCGAATATCGACTGAATATTTCATCGGCAGTATCGATGTTGACGCCTAATAAAATGATGTGCTATTGGTAAAGAATAAAAGCTTTCTTGTGTTACTGACAGTACATTGGTTAAATGTTAATAGAGGCGATCTTAGATTATTCTCATTGAAGAATTGTTCCAATAGTCGAATCCATGGTAAAAGTTGAAGAGATGTAGGGCAAAGCGAATCTTCGCTCGAATTGAGTTGCCCGTCCGGGGAAGGACCTCCACCCTATAGAATACCGCAGTCAAATGACCTCTGGGTCGTGTTTCTGCCGGTGAGTAGGGTTTCCGGAGCTCGTGGAGGGTTAGGGATGGGCCGGCATGGCGGTGGCAACTGACAGGTAGCTGACCAGTTACTTGCCCGTTGTCACAGGGACTTGGGCTTCTCTTTCGCTTTCCATCAGGCGTAGGGAAGCCATTATGTCGAGCCACTATAAAAAAAGGTGTACAGCTAGAACATTCCTACTGCCCAGCATCATCTTTATCAGCGCGTGCTGTCCGTTTCCTGATATTCTCTTAGTCGTCTTCTTCGACACCCACGGGATTAGATTGAATGGTTATTCTATACGACACCATGGTAAAATTATGTAAAGCCAGAATAAACCTACGGAATAAAGTATTAAGGCCCTATGCGCTGAATTTGAATCCAAATCATCAGATCAAACTTATTACATGGTAACTTCGAATACATACCAAATGTCCATTAATATACGTAGATGAGGACATGGCAACTGAAGTGGGCCTTAATGACGGCTTCGTAATTACCTGAAATTAAAAAAAAATATCATCAGTTTTAAATGCTATGTTCGTAAATTACACTAATTAACACGGAGCCAACGTTACCCCGAAAAGGAATTAAAACTTATATTAAAGTCGGATGGATATTCAACGGTATTTGAAAATTTAAAAGTATTTCGAGTCATATACATGTCGCAGATAGATGAAGCCGTAATATAGTACACACGGTCACGAATTGCTTGGATAGAAGAATCTATGCATCCGATAGTTTGTGGAAAGAGTTCCCCGAGACATACAATAGTCCAGTGATAAACGCGAGAGTGTTTCCATCGTAGACTTCTACTTAACTTATAAAACCCATTTATGAAAAAAACTGACAAATGAGGCATATTTTTATATGCAAGAGGCGGCCTGATTTCCGATAATACCTGATGGTAAGCAGTCGACATCGCCCATGGACACCTGCAATTCAAATAGAGTTTTAGGGTCGCTGCCGGCCTTTTAAATATGAATACGCTCATTTCTTCAAGATTCCCAAGTCGTAGCTCTTCAGAAAGTCTGTCGCAGGAAGGTATCGCGCTACCATACCGTCCATGTTCGGCAGGCTGAAAGACCTTTCAGCCTATTAATAGATCTATAGGGATTCCTGAGTGTGCTGGGCGGACGTGAATGAAACTAACGTAGAAAGTATACACAGCGCACCTTACGAGTCGAGTTGCGGAATACGGCCCGTTCAATCTAACTAGCTACCCTAGCTAGTTTATTCAACTTAATAAAAGACAGCTACTTATACATCATCTGAACGTGAACTCGCTCATCATCATCATCATCATCAGCCTATCGCAGTCCACTGCTGGACATAGGCCTCTCCAGTTGTTCACCACCTAGGGCAAACTTCTGGAGGATATATCCATAATCGCCACGCTGGGCAGGCGGGTTGGCAATCGCAGGGCGTAGCTTCTTGCTCCGGTGACGCTGCTGCCCGTCATCGGCCTGTGGTATTTAGCCACGCCTTCTATCGTGATGGTTTTACCGCCACCAGTCGGTTTGCCAGAGCCTCGTTTGTTGTTCGGCAGGATGCACCACGGGCAGGTGAGGATGGCTTGGAGCGAAAAGGTGATAGGTCACTCCCTTACATCCCTAAATCTCCCTCTCCCTAAATCTGAACTCGCTCACTAAATTAAAACTGTAGACCAGACCATTCCTATCACAATGCGATCTCAAAATATACTTCAAACGCCATTTGCCCCAATTCCGGAATGCGCAAGAAACGTGTATCACATAACTCATCTCTAGCGCAACATAAACTGGGCCATAAGTGTCTACACATTGAAATCAAATTTGATTGAGGGGGGCAGACAAAGCGGCTGTGTTGACACCGTAGCCGAGATCTGCCCTATTGAGAGGAATCGAAGCGACAATGGCTGGTTTATCCAATACTGAGATAAGCTACGAATGGCCGACGATATTGTACGAAGCGAATACTAATGCACTGCAGGTGGTCTAATTTACGTAAGTAAGGATGCTAATCTAGCCGCCGGGGAAATTGAAGGTTTAATCGGATTTAAAATTGATTTAATATTGGACGTTTAATTACTGTTGGTTCCTTTATTCGTTTAAACCCTAACTACCTATCTGTGGTCTTTCTAACTATTTTTATATTGCTAACATTTTCTTTTAATTTTCATAAAAATATATTTTAGAGTTGTGAAGTCTAATTATTATTGTTCTGATACCCATAACATAAGTGCTCTTACCTTGGAATGTATCATTAAATAAAAAAAGACTAGGATGGTATAAATCAAACCACTATAAATTCCAACTCACGGCAAAAGGATATGAAAATGATATTTGTCTACATTTGTTCAATCAGGAACTCCAATCAATTTTAGGTAATAATTACACACAATTTAACTACTAAGGCCAAATCCAAGGACATTTTGGATCTCTATATATGTAACTTTTAATTACCCCAACATTAAGTACAATGCATACAGCAAAGTGTTATAAGTACTATCCCAGCCAAGCTGAAGCAAAGTGCAAGTTAATGAACTGACGTGACGCAATACAAACAGCTATTACTTAGAGCCGCACCTTCCATTACCGTTTTACTGCAAAGCGATGGCAGTCGAAATTCTCAGAAACCCGTGAAACACAACGGCATCATTTATACTGGACCGAGAGCACGTAATAAATTCATTTAGACGCGCGCCCGGTGCATAGTTGAGCGAAATTAAGCGAGTGCAATAAAGATTTGCTCGTAAAACTATTCGGGCGAGGCCAACAATTCGGATTAAGGCGAATGCAGGCTCCGGCAGGCATCCCCGGCTGCGTTCGCGAGGAGTCCGCGGGATTTCTTAGATCCTGGTTGGTTGTGACGTCATTTTGGTGACGTCTAATCTCTCGGGGGTACTAATCTGCTGCAGCCTATCGCAAGATGTACCAAGGGCAGGTGGTTGGCTTGGAGCGAAAAGATGATAGTTGCTCCCTTACATCCTTCCATCTGCTATCTGCTTTGTTAATAGTGTAAACGTCTAGGGCCGCATGACCAACCTTCTCAAAATCTCTTTAGTATCTCTAAAATATTGAGCTAACAACGTTGTTTAAATTTTCCGAGTAACATCTCAGCCTGTTGTAGTCCACTGCTGCTAGGCCTCTTAATCTAGGGCTTTGCCTATAATCGCCACACTGGGCAGGCGATCTTTGACCTTTGGTATTTAGCTACGCCTTCAATTGTGACGGTTATTCCGCCACCAACCTGTAGCCAGAGCCTCGTTTATTGTTCGGCAGTATGAACCACTAGCAGGTGATAGATGAGGTAGGTTATAAGTGACCTAAAACTTGGATAGTATTTAAAAATTCACCTATATAATATTAGGCATCTATTTTTAACAACATCCTCAAACAAACATAAACAAGTTTATTCGACATAGCTGATGTTATACTTATAGCTGATCGTATAGTTGCCAACTGTAATTCAAAACGTACTGAGGATTTATTCCACAGTTATGTTACAAACGCCCGTTTTTAAATCAAGCAGCAATTTTTAACATTATTAGCGGCAAAGCGCAATGATTATTTGCCTCCGCGACAACTTTTTAATCCCTTAAACCCGTGACGCACAAAGGCATCTCTGTTGCACACGATGCAGCGAGTATTGTCCGCATCGTTTGCGCCGGAGACAAAGCTCAAAGCGTGTCCACAAAAACCCCATTGTTTCTGTAATTCTTCGTTGGCAACTTGCGCGGTACCTACGGAAGTCTGGAGGCACGTACGTAACAGTCTGGGAATTATATACGCTACACTTTTTTCATGACGATTTTGTTGGGATAAAGTATTTTATGTTTATTAAAAGTACTCGTAGTATTATCGAATATAAACGAAATATTACAGTGTGAAAGTTTTTATAGTACGAGTATCATATTTTTATCGTGTTCAAAGACATAATATGAAGGTATTAAACGCATAATAAGCGGCTAAGCCTAAACCACGGGCGATCCGATGGTTCTTATTCGAAGGTCATTTTAGGAAACGAACTTTTCTGGTTTGACTTCTAGGACACACTATAGTCGTCACCTCGTAACTCATAGTATGAGGGAAATCCTTAGTTTGAGTCCACGTGGTTAGTTTTTTTTTAAATTTTATTTTTTATAGTAGCTCGACATAATGGCTTCCCTACGCCTGATGGAAAGCCAAAGAGAAGCCCAAATCGCTGTGACAACTGGCAAGTAGCTGGTTAGTTACCTGTCAGTTGCCACTGCCATGCCGGCCCAACCCTAACCCCCCACGAGCTCCGGAGACCCTACTCACCAGCAGAAACACGACCCGAAGGTCATTTGGCTGCGGTATTCTATAGGGTGGAGGTCCTTCCCCGGACGGGCAACTCAATACGAGCGAAGATTTGCTATGCCCTACCTCTCTTAAAATAATTATCTTAGTGTGAATTTTCTGGCATACATTATCATCATGATAACCAGCCTGTTGTGCAGACGTCCATTGATGGATATAGCCTCCCCCAACGACCACCATTTGTCATTTGGGAGGATTTTCCCTAGCCACGCTCCGCAGGCGGGTTGGTAATCGCAGAGGTTTTATTTGTAACGTTTCCTGACATTCCCTTTGTCGTCTTTTATGGCAATGTGTTAGGTAATGGGGAGGGATGAGTTAGGTGGGTCCTATTCTTGTGGCCTATGCTTCGGCGCTACCCGTGTCCCTGTTACTTGCTGCCCACTGGCGACACAGGGGCATTTAGTGGGTATGCCCTTCCATTTTAGGAGGTGTGAGTCCCACACGCCATGCCGACTCCCTCCGGAGGCGGCATGAAGATGCCTAATGCATTCCCCTCTAAAAAAAAGGTGGGTCCTATTCTAAATCTGGAAACCACAAGGACTGACGCACATAAGTATTTAGTAAGTATTTATAATAGGTACATTACATACATCTACTTTATTCATACAATATCTACATTCATTGTACCCTTCCCGCGCAAGAAAATCTAGTCGCATCTTCACCGGGACAGGTGCCTAAGTGCTAAGCACTTTAAAATGGCGCACTCATCTATGTACCACGCCAGACGTAGCCGTGCTATTTTGCAAAACGCCCGTCTATTTTGCGCTACAATTAATCTATGTCCAAAGTTCTCTTTACAACCGGAGCATGGCGGTACGGCCATGTGGCGCAATGCCAACCCCGGGGCAGCACTGCCTATACATTCGCCCTGCACGTATTGTAGGCTAGAATCCCATGCATTAGCCGCGAAATCGTCTGCCAAGATTGAGAGAAAGGTGCTATTTGTCAAACTTCTAAACCGACAGGATGCCATGCCAATGCCAAGAAGATTATTAAAGTAAACTCAAAAAGGTACTAAACGATAAGTGCAAAAAGCATATTTATGCTTAATTTTTATATTTATTATTTATTTATTTTAACTTTGTACTGGCTATCATTGACGTAATATGAAAAGTTTAACTTATTTCTGTTACACGTGTTTCTTCCTAGCTCTTATAGTTTCGGAATAATAACTGGCTGTGACATACGGACGGACAGACAGACAGACATGACGAATCTATAAGGGTCCCGTTTTTGCCATTTTGGCTACGGAACCCTAAAAACAAGAAATTTTTTGGTCAAAAACCCCAAGATATTGATTGATTCGTTTAGATATTTAGGCAAATAATATTCTAGAAACGGTGGCACTGACAAGTGATTGGTTTAGGTTACTTGTCAGTTACTACAGTGACTTGGGCTTCTCTTTCGCTTTACAACAGGCGATTAAATACCACTACGTCTATAAAACGACAGGGAAATTGTATATTCTACGCAGTATTGAATATGTTCGTACATTTATTGTTACAGAGAATTATGACGGTAATAAGCGGCACAGCAAAGCCGTGTTTTGTTATGAGATAAGACCAGATTGTGAGTTTTTCCTCATAACGATGTGTAGGTACCTAATACTAACACGAACGGATTTTATTTGAGAACATCAGAATGGTTCAATATTGTAACCTCTTTTCAGGTTTTTGCAGCATTGTAGAGTCGGTTGACATAATGGGGATGTTTCCAGGGTCAAAATAATTACATTGTATTTAGTCCGTATTTTAGATTATAAAAATATATTAGACACGTATTTTTCCTTTTTTCATTTAAACAAAAAATAACAAAGATATAAGGCATCAAAATTTAGGAGTGGGGGTCTTTGACGTTATTTAGTGGCGAAAAAAACTCCCACTCTGTGACGTCACGCGTAATTTTAACGGGCTATGTCTTTGTAATTTTTGGTCTAATTTACAAATGAAAAAATACGTGTCTTGTGAACACTCTAAAAGACGGACTAATTACATTTTTTACGGAAACAGGCCTAATAGCTTAGGCCAAAAATTAAGATTAAGATAAATTGTTTTCTATCAAGCTGTCGAAATAAACGTCTACCTATTATAGTTGTTATTATACCAGTGCATAGATGTAGCATAATGCACTATGAGTCTATGACATTTGCCATTCAGTTTCATTTACATCTAATAGAGCCTCGGTGTCACCACTTCATCATCATATTCATAAGCGGAAGATTACAATCTCGCTGTGTAAAAAGCAATTTGTTTTGAAGTGGCCTAGAATACTGTTTTTTTTTCTTTATGGTTGATTTTCCAATTGACAGATAAAGTTTAATAGACTGATAATAACTGATTGTAATAGTCAAGATGTATTCGCTTGAAGATTATATTAAATTACTTTTTTTTTGTTTTAGGTGTGATTTTTCAATTGATGGATAAAGTTTAACAGATTGCAAAAGTCAAGATTTATTCGCTTTGTGATAAATAGTACTAAATGATGCCTTGTTAAAGCTATCTTATATTTTATTTATCTGGTGATTGAAAAATCAGATCTTAATTTTAAAAATGTCGAGCCCGCCTAGTTGGGGCAGCGCTGGCGGTTTGCGGCAGTTTTAGACCATTCCAAGCCCCGTGACACCACCCCAAAGGTGCTTGACGGAGGGGCCGAGGTTTTAGTGGGATTCCCTGCCTCCTACTTTCCTGAGGCAGGGTACCGCTCTTACGTTTTTTGCGAGCGCCGTCTCTGGGTCTTGAGTTCCGCTTCTGCGGGGCTCGGGTGCGGGCCTCGATCTTTGGATCTCTGCCCGGGCTTCTTCTCCGGGGCTATGTATGTCCCAGGTGCTATTTACTCCTTTTTCAGGAAACCCTCCCGCGCAACCTGGCGCGTCTGCGGCTTACGAGGTATGCGGCGCGGGAGGGGGGAGGATGATGTCGTGTTGTCGGGTGGGGCATATATATTTATCTTGCACAATACATGGGGATGTGTCTCCACCAAGGCCCTAATTCCAGGACTCCTCCTCCTCACGTCGTATTCTTCATTACTGAGGGTCGTGAATCCCCCGATAAGACGACAGTTTGTGCTTAATGATGCCCCTCCATCGGAATCTGATTCCAGGACTATTACTGATTAATTTCTGAACAAAAAACACAAGTAATAATTTTTAGCCCTACCCGGGCTTCGATCCCTTGTAGGGCTAGGGACTAGCCGCCTTTTTTGCCACTAGACCACCGGATCACCGGGAAAAAGTAACTCGGTAATCAGTCCACCACAATTCAGACGTACAACTTTTATATCACATGAATAACAAAAGTAGATAGATATCAGTCCTCGACAACCTTTTCTAGATCTATACTCTAACTTGTTGTGTATTCTTGTTAGGTAATACGGGTACGGCAACGTTCTCTCAAAGTACCTAAGTTTAGTTTTCTCTCACTTTGAAATCCTAAGCAAAGGGATAAGAGCCATTCCAAGAGATTCAACTTTCTTTCCTAACGGTTTTCAGTAACGGCATACTAATGTATACCTAACCTATGTAGGTCAGTAGCTACGGTATCTTTCTGGAATCTATTCTGTTCCTGAATATTTGACTTAAGTTAATATATTTTGCTTGTAAATTGAGATAGTTTTTGTGATACGTTATAAGCTTCTGATATATACATTTTTGATGAATAATATCTTCAAGACATTGTTTTTCAAACTCATTGTGTAATCTTATTTCGTTGAAAATATTATGTTTTTTTTTTTATTTTGTCACCTATTCTTTAATACGATACATATTATTTTGCTAATGTGCGCTTTTTTATAATGTTTGCCAAGGAATCGGACAAAATATTAGTAACAGTTCAGTCAAATGTAAAATTCCATTATTTGTATACCTATTCAATAATTTGAATTTTCTAGATTGTTAGACAATTCATACATTGTAAAACAACCGTACAAAACGTAGATAAATGACAGCCTACCATTGCACATATTACCCGTAACGTAAGTTTGCACACCCCTGTCAATAGTTGAGAATCTTTTTATTTCACTTTTGAAAAATGTGTTCGCACAGGATTTGAATGGAACACGTCATAAGCCCCCCGCTGTTCCCTTGTGCGATTCCACTCCGTTACCCCTGAAGCGTCGATATCCGTTTTGCTGTCGAAATGTTCAATTATATTTGCTTTCCGATTCGATTCGCATTCCGATAGTGATTTTGAAAGTAAAGTTAGATTTGTTAAGATGTTCATATTTAACAACGAACATTTCACTCAAACATTGGTTTACAGAAAAACCCTTTGGATCGCAATTAACGATTACTAATAGGTAATAGTTATAATACACCATATTCAATTGATTATGAAAGATTGATTAAACAACTTACCCTGGTCTACTGATACGGTGATAAAAATTAGCCTGACACCTTCAGCAGTTTAAATCCGTGTTTCAACCTCCTAAATGTCAACGCCCTTAACCATTCTGCTATCAACCCTCTCACAAAACGTGAATATAAGTATAACCGTACACACGTGAATAATAACATAAACTATCTTACCACCTTCCTCGTTGAAATCTGCCTCCGCCCAAACCTTATCTGCCCAAAATAGACTGATCCC
This sequence comes from Conogethes punctiferalis, assembly GCA_031163375.1. NCBI lineage: Eukaryota > Metazoa > Arthropoda > Insecta > Lepidoptera > Crambidae > Conogethes > Conogethes punctiferalis. Next base: position 6,368,998 of record CM062094.1, read on the forward strand.
TCATTGAAAAGGCCGGCTAGCCAGCCTGCATATAAGTACGGCAACTTATATGCAGGCTCGCACCCCACTCGGCCTTTTTACGTGCATGCGGGTAAGCATCAGTACATTATTCACAAACAGTGGGTGGGCTGTATTATTTAATCTTGTGTAGGAAACTTCTTGGTAATCGAAAGGAAATGGATAATCTGTGTCCGGACGGGAGGGTATGAGAACTGGTGTTTTTTTTAGTTTTCTGTTGCCGAAATATGCTTTTGGTCTTTTTTTTTCGGAAAATGTTTAAGCGTTTACTGCATTCTTCGACTTTTTATACTCGTAGCTTGTCTGGTGATGTGGACAACCTTATAGGTGCGATGCCACTGAAGCAAAGCAGAGGAATGCCGAGACGAGCTATGCCGCGATTCATTGATTTCAAGCCTCTGCCTCAGTAGCAGCCTAACCGCAGTTTAAAGATGCATATCCATAGAAGCTAAACTGCACGGAGTTAAGCTGTTTTTCATCTGCATCTCATCCCGTGAATGTCGTAGGAGGCAACTTCGGAAATATCAGGAAATGGACAGTAGCGTTTACGTGGGTACAAAGTAAAGTGGAATGAGCTCTCAGCCGCGGTGTTTCCCAATCGCTACGACTTGTCCTTCTTCAAACGTGGTCTAAAGAGAACTCTTTCCTCACGGTAGGCAGCGGCTTAGCTGTGCCCCTGGCATTGCGGAGTCTATGAGCGGCGGTAACCGTTTAACATCAGATGGGCCGCTTGCTCGTCTGCCACCCACAGTAATAAAAAATAAAAAAAACCTACTGCAATCACTAACCCGCTTGCCAGGCGTGGTGACTAAGGAAAATCCGCCCAAATTGAAATTGTCATTGGGGAAGGCCTATGTCCAGCAGTAGACGTTTGCAGTCTTACTTTGTCATCATACTCGCCCGCTCCATATCCTAACATCAATGCAAAGTTGCAAACGGTCACTAGTTTCATAGCTTTGCTTACACATCCTTACGGCAAAGCTGCATAGCACATCTCTGTTGGAAAACCACCCTTACCCTTCATACCAACAGCGCCGCAAAGTCCAAGCCTTCAACTCCTTCGCATTAAACCGGGCAATAAAAAGATAACTTCCGAGTTCCTTAAATAGCCGTTTAATTTCACGGCAGCAGACGTATTCTAATAAGCTGGAAGCATTACCCGTTTATTGCGCGTTCCCACTTGACTCCAGTCTGTATTTCTCCTACAGTTTCACAATCGAACTAATGGCGGTGAAGAAAATACTATTGGACATGTTACTATGCGATAATGCCCATAAACTAAATTAATTATACATGAGACACGCCAATCATGTCATGAAATCGTGGTTGTAAAAGTAATTTTAAGACAAATCCGTTAATTTTTATAGGTTTTCTGATACTTCATAGGATTTAATAACAGACAATACTTAGTCTGTATTGAATACAATATACGTCGATCGATAGTAATCAGTATGAAAGAAACTATAAACCATCGTTGATCAATTTATCAGTTTCTCCATTTGATCGCCACTTAGGGCAAACACCTGAAGAATATACTTGTCGCAGTCATCTGGTTGAATCTCCTATTCAATTGAATCGCTAGCGCGTTCATTGAATGACGACATTCAATTGAATGACTAGACCGAACGTTGACTAAACACGCGTCACTTAACGTCCAACTAGGTAGCGTATTGAAACATAGCTCTTTGAAAAGAGCGGACGTAAAAGCAGTCAAGTGATTGTAATTTAGTTCATTTTTTTTCCGCGCGGCGTTAGTAGTCACTAAAACAAATATGGCGTCGAACATGATCACCTGAGTGTTGATATTTTTTAGATTTATTTTACTTTAAACTGACTTATACGTAATAAAATAGTGTGACAGCATGGATTTACCTATTAATACGCCGCCTCCGGATACTTTTAAAGAAAAATTAAAAACTAAACATTAAACAGTCGGCTTTTACCCATTCAACGACTATGCTAAAATGACGTTCAGTCAAGACATTGAACGTTTCATTCAATAACTTGACGAGTTGACCTTTAGGCATTCAATTAAATGTCGTCATTCAATGAACGCGCTAGTCATTCAATCGAATAGCAGATTCAACCAGATGACTGCGACATACTCATAATCTCCACGCTTGGCGATTGACGATCGTAGGGCGTAGCTTTTCGCTCCGGTGACGCTGCTGCCCGTCATCGGTCTGTGCTATTTAGCTACGCCTTCAATTGTGATGGTTATACCGCCACCAGTCGGTTGCCAGCAGCGCCTCGTTTGTTATAATACGGCAAGATGCACCACGGGCAGGTGAGGTTGGCTTGCAGCGAAAAGATGATAGGCCGCTCCCTTACATCCCCCGTGGGCGAAGGCTACTGCCAAACATCAGACAGATCGCTCTGTTCTTCTTCTCTCTGGCTTTCGTATCGTAAGAGGCTGTTAGTGAAAATGTTCAAGACAATTTTATCAGTCACTTCAGTCTGTTACTTTACCTTACTCGACTATACTGTAGTATTTCAGTTTGAGTTTTACGGTATAGCTGGCCTCTGTGAATTATTTAGACTGCAGTTCGTTTCTCGAGTACCGAAAGCTGGCCTTAAAATTTCATCGGTTCTAAGCTCGATGGCTTGTATTTTAGGTGCTAAACTATTGTACTCGTTTTAATGGATGTGGTTTAATTTAAAAACGTTTGAAGTATGTTTTATGTTTAAGAATTGATTTTTCACTGATTATTTGTTTTAATTGATGGTAACCACAAGAAGGGCCTGGAATCAGCGATGGACCAAATTTTTTAGTCCTTAAGTAAGGTGTGTTTAAGGACTAAAATATTTATTTATTTTATTTATTTAATCTTTATTGCACATAACAATTTGTACAAAAGGCGGACTTAATGCCGCGTAGGCATTCTCTACCAGTCAACCATTGGGCTAAGCAGAAACAGTAAGAAGGTACAGGAAATATGGTTCATGGCTGAACCTGAGCCACAAAACAAGTGTAAGCGTGTGAGAAAAGTATTCAAAAAAAATCAGGCGCTGTTTACCTTTAAGGAAAAGACTGTTTAGCAAATAAGTATCATCATTATAATCATCAAAAATATATGCCTCTTATATTAATTAATTCTTAATGTAAAAGTGTGTCTTTACAATTACTTTACGACCGTCTCAGTTGTTTTGTCCATGCGAAAACTGTTTGTTTTTATCTTGAAATGAGAATGTAGGTACACAGTGTGCATTGTACACACGATAGCATAAAAGATTATGACTTTTATAAATCATATTATAAACAAAATAGCGTGTAGAGCAAACATAATATGAAACTAGTTAACAGTTTGTTATATTATTGTTGAAAATACTTTACCAAACGATCCATTAAAGCTGAAATTCATCTTAACAATGTGTTTTATCGCGGAAAATCATCAGATTTTACGATCATTCAACACACACGAGACTAAACCCATTATCTCCGTACTTAGGACGCACATAAAACCTTTAGACCGTAAAACTGACACTAGGATAGCACTAACAGTATAACCAACTCTAGGTGAAAATAAACTGAATCCTTAGTTAACTTTATATTGGAGATTAGCGTCCAAGTCATTATCCCGTAGATAATTCCAAGCCCGGCGATCTAACTGGGGACCTTTGTAATCAAATTAATTTTATTGGTACGCACCTAACGTTAAATACAAGTGGAATCATTAAATTAATTTACCTTAATTGAAATTACCTGGAAGAGTGCCAAATTTTCATGGGCTGTTATTTTTGGGTATTAATTTTGAAGGTTCATTGAGTGTGATAACTGTGATGATCAGAAATAGAACACCGATGCCTTGTAGTAGATACTTTGACCTTTTATCTTCCTTAACCTTGTATTACTTTTTAAATTGTTGTATTGCTTATGTATAGTTCTGATCGTGCTTCTTGAAAAGAGGTTGCAGTATTTATTGGCACAGCATAGTATCCTTTTTCGCCTCATAGAGACGAAAGCTAAAAATTGAGCGTAAGTCTCTCATATTGCGGGTTCAGTTCTTGTCAGTTAATGATAGAAATATGTGGATTTGTGTGGACCTCTCCATTGCCACAGATTTTTCCACTTTCTATTAGGCGAAAAAGTGTCATTATACTATGCTACTATTTTAAAAAAACTGGTCTATGGCTATGTTAAAAAAACTACCTAACGAATTCAATTAAAAATAAACCATTCAATAGAAAAACTTAATTAAGTCATATTTTTTTCTGAACCGCAAAGGACGAGATTCATAATTCGTTTTCGACAATAAAGAGGCAGACAGTAAACCAATTCATAGATAAATTAATTAACGCTGCCATAATTTCGTTAAACTTCAGCTAGTTTATAAACTTGCGTTCCGAATCGGGCAAACAGTCCGGGCCGGCTATAAACCGAGTTTGTATGTTTATACGTCAGATAAGCGACGGTTAAGAGCTGTCTCGGACCTTTGTCACTTGTCAGGTAACAAAATGGCTGCCGATATTAATTTTAGTCCACTGGTGAATCTATAAATATAAGTGAATCCCATACTGTTACGGTATAATTTGAAAAGCAGGTGAGGTTGGCTTGGAGCGGCATTCCTTCCTTACATCCCTTGTTGACTTGTTTATTTGTAAACAAAAGCCCGAAAGTTGGTTTGTGTATTTGTTCCTTATCGAAAAGTAAGGAAGCCAGGCTGACCTTTGTCACGTGATAGGTGACACTAGGGCCGCCTTAACGGGAGTACCGAACCCACTAAATTGAGTCGCCCCGGAAAAGAGTAGTATGTTTCATTCATTTTGAAATTTATACATTTGGATCTAGATGTCCAGACTCAGGACTTTAAGAGACTTAATCACCGTCGTAGGGTTGTTGGACTTTCGGTCTTCTATCGGTTGCATTTAGGAGAATGTGCCAGGGAGTTATTTGATTTTATTCCACCTGCCCCTTTTTACCATCGGACGAGCAGGGACACGGCAAAACAAATTGCTTTGCCTCTCATTCATAGTGCGAAAGACTAAACTATGGAACGTTTTACTCAAGTCCGGGATCCCCGTAAGAATTATTATACGAGTAATCTTCAGTTTTTCAAGGCGAGAGTACCTAAGTCAAGATTTTATTTATATCTAATTCTATTCCGTATCTACACAAAATATAAATACGAGTATAATATTGAATCTTACAGTTATACAACTACATCTGTCAACGACCCGACCTGTGTCAAGCAAACAATGCGAGCCGAATGTCGATACGTCTTACGTTAACGGGAGTTCAGCTCTTATTGACGCGATATCTTGATAATAAGTATATTGGTACCAGATTTTGCAGCGAAATTGAGTCTGGTACAGATTTAATATATTACGCTGGTAAACGAAGTTACGTTGCTTTTGCATTTTTTAAGCAAAATAGATGAACCTTTGGTAAATACATGGTTTATATAAAGCCGTTAGTAATTAATATGTATGTATGAAATGTATAGCCTATCAAATAACCGTTTACATTCAAATGCCCTGAACGTAATAAGTAGATAGAGTTTAAACCACATAATCGACAAGCCCTAACCTAATAAAGATATAATCCCTATATTAGTTATAACATAGGTATCAAAACCCGTTCATCTGTTTATTCCCGATTATCCAATATAATCACGAGAGTATTATGATGACAGCTATTCAAGTTACGAAATATCCGCACAAGCATACAAATCGCTCAGTGACCTGGAATAAGTTAGGCAAAGTGAACTAGACTGCCAAAGGCAATAGCAATATTGTTATATCATAATCGTAAACATACTTAATCAGACCAGTAACCGGCTAAACGTAGTCATAATCGGCGATGTATCGATATTTCGAATAATTTACCGAGTAAGAAAATAATCGATTATGAAATTTTATAGATTTCATGCGCTGTGTGTTTTAGTTATTACTAAATTGAATTATACCTATTCTAGATTTTGGTATGTTCTAAATAAATTTATAATAAATTTTTAATAAATTATATGGATATGACAGCCATAATCTTAACTAATATTATAAAGCTGAAGAGTTTGTTTGTTTGTTTGAACGCGCTAATCTCAGGAACTACTGGTCCGAATTGAAAAATTATTTTTGTGTTGAATAGACCATTTATCGAGGAGGGCTATAGGCTATAACATCACGCTGCAACTATAAAGAGCGAAGAAATAATGGAAAATGTAAAAAAAACGGGGAATAATTAACTATTCCACGCGGACGAAGTCGCGAGCACAGCTAGTCTAAGATAATCTGGTTTCTATCATCGTATTCGAAATCAAGGTAGAAACCTAACAATAACAGATTATGCTTGGATGACAATAATAAAAAAGGTTTTTTCTTAAATTATATTTATTTGCAATTAATAAGAACCGGGCCACACTGGTGATTTTAGTAGCCACAGAGCAGCTTTTTCTGTGCGGAACCATAGCACTAAACGTTCATTTTTGCCACTTAAAAGTGCCAGTGTATCACGGCTGTTAGATTTCATATTAATCTGACATCCTCGAATTTGTAGATTTTTAAAAAAAATGTAACGATTTTAGACTTACGATAAGATTTTTGACCGTTTCCTTAAAAACAAAACACCGCTTTTTATTGAAAATATACGATGCAAAACGCCTATCAAATATTCCTTGAAAGTTACATTACAGTTGGAACTGTTAAAAACTTTTTCATTGGCTTAACAAATGGCGATATTATGCATAAAACCAAATCGTCCTTTTGCATGATTCGTTCACATCGCTCTGGCAAATAAGTTGGTTGCTACGTTCAATGTGTAACCAACTTTGATCTTTATTACATTAGTGTAAATGCAAAAATGTTACGATTTCATAACAGTGGGTAAATGAAACGCCATCATTAAGTTTCACACAGAATTACGGCCCCTACATGAAAAGTTCTTGTTTATTGTCGGGACGTTTTTAGTCATTCCAACTTTTTACAAGATAAGGAATAGCATGATTTGGTTTTTGTATCCTTGTTGCAAAGTGTTGAAGTATTTTTGATACCATTTTACTACTATTACTCGCTCAGCGCATCTCGCTAGCAATTCAGCGAGGTAAAGCAGCCAACGTCCTGGGGTCACTGCCACAGGGTCCCGTTTTGGAAGATTTTTAATATTTGTACATAGGTATTAGTTTAGTTTAGGTTTTATTTATTTATTGTAGGCTTAAGTTACTTTGTAGATTTACTTCCTTGTATTTCTGAATACATAATAATTTAAAAAATATATTAGAGTAACAAATATTGCTTGATTTAAGAATTTGTTTTAGATATGTAATTTCGGCAACAGAGGCCAATCTCCTTGAAGACTAGTTAAGTACGCAGCAGATATTAGCAGGCACAGGCGATCTGTTCCTTCATACTCACAACCCAACAGGACGATAGCTCGATACGACCGAAGATAAATAAGGCGCAGAACCAAAGGCTTAAGGCGCAAAAACAAAGCCCTAATGCACAGAACCAAAGGCTTACGGTGCAGAACCAAAGGTTTAAGGCGTAGAACCAAAGGCTTAAGACGTAGAATCAAAGGCTCAAGACGAAGAGTGATGTGCTTTCCGGTATAGTACTGAAAATTGAGGCAGCCCTGGCAGTCACGAAATTTTCGGTGAGGGATTTTTTGGTACTAAATTACTCCAGTTACTGTACTGAGTAATTTATTGTCAAAAATCTATCTACCTAATAATTTTTGGCTTGATCCGGGATTCAAACGATGAAATGGTTCGGTGGACTGCGGATGGACTGGCTCAGTGACTCAATTGGTAGTGACCTCTGCTTTCTGAGCCAAGGGTCGTGGGTTCGATCCCCACACATTACAAACATTTGTGTGCATGAACATGTCTGTTTGTATTGGTCTGGGTGTTTTCTATGTATAATATGTATTTATTTACAAAAAAAAAGTATCTAAGTAAGTTTATCAGTTGTCTAGTACCCATAGTACAAGCTTCGGCTTAGTTTGGGGCTTGATGGCGCTCTGTGGCCCAGCGTGGCATGTCTTGGGTTATTAAATCTCTCGTATAACAGTGGCATTCGCAACCACAAGACCAAGGAAGCAATCTTTATAATAATATTTTCATAAAAATCGGGTAGTAAATGTTTTTAAAGATCATCTCTTGAACCATCTGATATGTAAATGCGCTCCTGAATTTAAGATTAGCATTTTCCCCTTTAACGCAAGCCATGATGAGAAGAACAAATTGGCCTCAACTAAGACTAATTGCCTTCTTCCCCAAGGATTATGTCAGACAGTAATTCAGAACTAAATAAGCTAAATTACTAAGCTTGCGGTGAAAGGGACGAACCTATATAAACTAAAATCTCGAGTTCACTGAAATATTGCCCTTGAAGTTACTTATGAGATTATCCAGGGACCAAAAGGCGGTTTGCTACAGAATAGTTCATTTTACTGTACACTTCTTGATGTAGGCTTGTGGAATTAGAAGTTACTTCCTAAGAACGAGGCTCATAAAGACAGATGTAATGGCTAATAAAGTGGAATTGTCGTTCATTGGCCATTCTAGTATTGCGTACTTAGAACTCAGTTAGATTACGCCTGAAGAATAAATGTTGCCTTACAAAGTTTGCAAATTAAGTCATGAATCTTGATCATGGTAATCATTGTGTAAACTTTCAAACATTCAAGTCTGGTTATTGAAAGATTTTCCATTAATTAAGGTACGTTGAGTAATTGAACCTTCAAATTACAATTGGATATTTGATGCTAAACAATTTTTGGTAGAAAATTATCACTAAATAAGGTTTTTGTTTTTGAATGGCTCGACGGCTCTTTTGGTAGTAACCTCTGCCTTCTAAACCAAGGGTCGTGGGTTCGATCCCCGGACAGTACAAACATTTGTGTGCATAAATACGTCTGTTTGTATTGGTCTGGGTGTTTTCTATGAATAATATTTATTTACTAGCTGTGCCAGCGGCGTCGCTCGCGTGGATATCGGGTTTCAAAAATAACGGACTTCCATATAATACCCATCTATACCTTGTGCCTAAGTTTTAAGTTAGACCTCTAGCAATACATTGGTGAAAACCGCATTAGGCTTACCCCAATGACAATTGTCATTTGGTGGGATTTCCTTAAGTCACTTTGCAATGCTGAGCAGGCGGGTACCAACTCGCCTGCCTTTCATTTGAACCCAGGTAAACGCTACTGCCCGTTTCCTGATATTCCCTTACTCGTCTATTATTTCAACCATGGCATAAGAAGGGTGGTTCTATTCTAAATCTGAAAACCAAACGGTCAAACCGATATTTCATTCACCATTAACCGTCATATACGCCATTGATTTTCACTAAACCATCAATAAGAGACGAGTGAAATATTAAACACGTTTCCATTTCAAGCGTTCAAATTATTTCAAAGCTCCATCACAATATCAATCCATATTCGAATCGATACAATCAAAAGCGAGACAATAATAGTAATTCATAGGACCACAATTTATTGGTCAATTACTGGCACACACAACCCATTAGGCCATTAGCTTTTACATGCTAATCTGTTATTGATAGAGGCCAGCTTGTGTTAATTACACCCTTCAGATACGAGTCCTGTGTGAATTATTGTATACAATTTCTTGTATACAATGCCGTGAATGGTTTTGCGGTGTGGGAAAATAAATCGTGAACTTATATGGATAACTTAAGTTAATCTGGTTGAAATCCATATGTATTTTCAAACTGAATTGGATGCTAATTTAGTGGCGATCTCGTCACCAGATTTAGGGTTATGGGTTACAATCCTACTCGGGGCCAATATTCTACTAAAGTTCATGAATATTGGTGTTGAATATATGTTTGGCTGTTAATATTGTATGCCAGTACTAAGTTAACTTACATTGTTAGCAATACAATAGAATGTTATAGGATGATGATGTTGATTAAAAATACACGGTTAGCATCAAGTATTTACAATTAGGTACAAATTACTTAGTATTAGTAATAGTTATTTGGGTGAGTGTAGCGCAGGATCTACCACCTGCAGCGGGACCGATAAGAAAGGCTGGTGATAATGATGACGAAGATTAAAAGTAACACAATAACGTACGAAATATTTCTTTCCTTACCTACTACTAGTATTCTAACACAAATAACCAAGTAGGTTAGCACGTACACATAGTGCTAGATATCGATTAGCAGGAACACGTTGAGCGCAGATTATATTAATAATTCCATCCGCCCCGGCCCAGATCCAAAAGTCTTTGAATCTCACAATCAACAACTTTTAATCTGAGTCATTATGCAGTCAGAATTCATCTAACTTGGTCCTTTTAAAACTTATCTAGTTTGCTAGTTTCCGCCACTTTCTAGCCGAGCTGAATAATAGAAGAGATAGCACGGAACACTGTTTTCTTGGGAATTTTTGATACCGACACCTTCTTATGGGAGAATGCTACATACTTACAAACTCCGAGAGCTTTCGGCACGGTTATGTGATAAGTTTAATGCAATGACTGAAAACATAAATATTGAAATGCTTAGATATTTTTGAAACTTAGCTAAAATTATGAAAAAAAAATGTTATCGTTAAGCGGTAACCACCGCAATAAGTTTTATATGAGGTTCTGAAAATCGGTCATATTCGGCCCATTTATACTTCTAGTAGGTATGAATCTATCTATATCTATACTTATAATAAATCTGTAGAGAAGTCAATTCTGTACATGGAATATATTTTAAAAATAACTATCAGGGGGTGATTAGTGATCGATACTGATGCCAAAAATGCAATCAGTAAAATTTTTGTCTGTCTGTCTGTCTGTCTGTCTGTATGTTCGTTATAGAAACAAAAACTACTGGACGGATTTTAATGAAACTTGGTACGATTATTCTTCATACTCCTGGGCAGGTTATAGGATACTTTTCATCACGCTACAATTAATAGGAGCAGAGCAGTGACGGGAAGTGTTGGGAAAATGGGAGAAATTTTTATCTGCATGTTTGAGAACTACTGCATGGAATCGAATGCGGTTTTCACCAATGTAGTGATAGAAGTCTAACTTAAAATTTAGGTACCATATTATAGAAGTCCGTTTGTTAAACCCGATATCCACGCGTGCGACGCCGCCGGCACAGCTAGTGTGAACATAAAATAATAGCCAAATCGACTAAAGCTTAGTGTGTGTCTGATACTTACCGTATAATATTAAAGATGTAAAAAACAAAGTCTCATTTAAGTACTTGCGTTCGGATAAGAAGTGCAAACTATTTCTAATACATAAACGTCGACGTTCGAATTTTAAAGAAACATTATAATAATCTAAACTTTCGACCTTAGTGCAATTATCTCCAACGAGACTAGCCAAGTACGGAGAAGATATAAAAATGTACAAAGAGTGAATCTGTGTTTGCGCACATAGCAAAAACAAGTGCACTCTCCTTCTTTTCTCTCATAACCCGATTGGACGAAACGAGAGTTCCTGAGAGACGGTAGATCCTTTAACTAAACTTGTCCAAAACAAACATAAGTACATATACATTTTTATTTAATAGACTAAATTACGTTAATTCGCCTGAAAGTTTCGTAAGACGCTGCAACCTCTAACACTGGAATAAATAATTTAAATCGGAGCCAAACCCTGATTTACTTAAACAAAGGTGGTCTAGTTAATAGGGTAATATATTTTGGCCATTTCTATCAGCCGTTTGAGGCGAGTCTCCTGTGTTAGCGGAAAACAATAGAAAATTTGATATAAAAATTAACTTAACCGGAACTTAACTAATAGTTGCAAGCAATTAATATATTACTTAATATATCGCAATTAGGTTGCCTAAAATAGTCCAAAATATGGTTGATTTTTTTCTACATTTCACCGTTTGGGATTATAAACATACCAACCAAATGTATGAAATCTGTATATGCAAACGTTGCATCAAAAACCACGTTATCTATGTAATTATTTATTTAATTAATTACGAGTATTATGACATAGAAAATAGAGTAGGTATCGTTTGCGCTTCGTTCTACACCAGTCTAAAAAATCAGATATTTCTATCAGCGTCTGAAAATATAGTCAGAAGCAAAATCCACTTTACCGCTCGCAGTAAAACCACAACTTCTGCGCAGCCAACTGACCACAGCACTTAGCGAATTAAGCATGTCACAAGTTAATGGTTAATGCAGACAAGGGTAAGGGCATTAGGGCAAATTAGCTGCGCCTGTTCGAGCCAGCCCGCGCCTGGAATAATTGCTGGCTTAACCGGCCTAGCTACGTAAATTAATAAACTGATAAGTTAATGGATAATTTACTTATTTTTTCGAAGAAAAATGTGATCAGAGACCGTAAGATAAGTACTAAGTTTAAAAAATATACACTGGGGACCTATGATTCGATATGGTAGGGCTTAATTAGGGCCAGGGCGCGACTACAGGGTAGCCAGTTGAGAGCCTTCCGCTCCCCCAACAGTTCGGTGATGATGAAAAGGCCGTCCTGGCCATCATCGTAGTCAATTAGAAAAAAAAAAAAGGTTAGCCAGTCGGCAAATTGCCGGGGAAAATATACACATATTAATCTTAACTCTCCTAATGTTCGCCACTTTGATCGATTTTGGGCCTTTTGAGGCCTATGAGGCCAGCAGCGGACTGACACGGGCTGATGATGATGATCTCTCAATACTAGTTTATTACATCATCATCATTAGCCTATCGAAATCCACTGACGGACACAGTTCTCAATTGTTCGCCACCTTGGGTAAGCACCAGGAGGATCATAATCGCCACACTGGGCAGGCGGGCTGGCGATCGTAGGGCGTAGCTTCTCGAACCGGTTACTTATTACACATTTATTAAAAAAAATATTAACTTCGCACAGACAATGTTCAATTAAGTGTCAAATATAGAGTCTTTTATTCGATAAAAAATCTTGACAAATTTTGAATTCTTTATGTGGGATTCTTTGTAAGATAGTTGAACGGTAACCATGTTCGATTTATAGGTGTTGTAAACCAATTGGTAGTCACACGATTGTATAACTTATAACCCGTGTGTTTGTTGATCGATTTGTTGATAAATAAGCACGCAAACATTGTACACCAATGCGTTAACGATTCATTAAAAAGTTTAAAATACGTGCTTTCCACGTGATATAGATATATGATTTAGAGGCCAAATCTCATTATCATCATCATCAGCCCTTACCAGTCCTAATATCATAATGAGCGATCAAAAACTAGGTACTTTTGAACTCAAACTTACAAGTAAAGTTTAATTCAAGATTTAGCGTAGCATTTTTTTTATAGTAGCTCGGCGTAACGGCTTCCCTACGCCGGATGGCAAACGAAAGACAAGCCCAAGTCGCTAAGACAACGGGCTAGCAACCGGTCAGTCGCCTGTCAGTTGCCACCGCCATGCCGGCCCATAAGATGCTTCTTCACGCCCCATTTAAAGGATCCCATATCAAAGGAGGGAGGAAACACATGTAAGTACCTACACTACCTAAACACATTTACAACGGTCAGTAAAATTATAAAGAACTAGTTTATAACACACGCGATATTCTATCAGTTACCCAAATCTCGGAACGTAATTCTACTGTGAGAATCCCATTTGCTAGTCACGGTGCCAGCGAGACAGAAATCCTATAATGCACCTGTCATACCTATTTGAACCATCGGCTTAACGCACCTTCATGAACTGACAGCCTGGGATGAAGCTTGCGCCCAGTCTCTTTCTTTTGATAGAAAACTGTTACGAACTAGCCATAACGCCAACCTCGATAGTTCTAACCATACACGAAATAAATGGTTTAAGAAATTAAGTTGCAAAATCGCAACTCCACCTAAACCCACAATTAACACTTCCGATTAGTTTTTTCACCTAATTCTAACAATATTTGCAGGATAAGTTGTTATACTTAGGTATAGTTTGTGTAAAAAGTATATAACTATTTACCTGTATATTTAAAGAACGTAGAAAGTGTTGACATGGAATAATAGTTTCAAGCGCGAATATAAATTCTAATATTTACAAATGAAAAATTTTAAATTATATTATTCAATATTCTTGCTCTTTTTGTGTTATACATGTTTATTACTTTAATACCATATTTGTACATTATAAGCAAACAAAGAACTTAAACAATTTCCTAGAACGTCTTCTTAGAAACATCAACCAATAAATGATAAGGGTTGCCTACTGTACATGACACAAACGTACACAATTGTATATTCCTCAGATCCAAGCAAAATTCAAACAATGTTTTGTGGCATAAACTGTCCGGAGAACACAGGTGAATGAATTATGTAATACATAATAGCTCATTATTATCCCAGGGGAGTACTGATCCCGTTTGTAGGCGTGACAAGGTGTCAAACTTACTTAACATGTCATAACAATATCCAGTCTGGGGAATTGGGCTTCGTAAATGTGAAATATTGTAAATACAATTAGATTAGTATAACCCTTACGACTATACAAGGATAACAATTGAAGGTGTAAAGCTATCAGTAGCTAGCCGACACACGTGCTCAAAAAAGCATGCTCATAAGCTTGCTTAAAATTATTATTACCTATTTATAAATTATTATTACTAGCAATGTGGGGACACATTTGCTACTAATGAGAACTTGCTAAATAAAAGAAAGCTTTCGTGCTAGTAATAAGTACGTCAACATTTGTATTTAATTCGTGTCTGAGTGTTTATATTTGCATTTAATTGTTATCTGTTGTAACGGCATAATTCTAATACCCATATCACAAATGCTTAAGCTACTAGTTGTGGTACTTTGGGATCGGAACAATGTATGTGATATTGTCTGATATTTAAGAAAAAGCTACCTAGCTTAGTAGCTGTAGGTAATAAGGTACCTTAGTGATACACTAATCTAATATGTATTATAAAGAGGAAAGATTTGTATTTTGTATGTAACGAATAAACTCAAAAAGTACTGGACCGATTTTAATAATTATTTTTTATTAAAAAGCTACATTATCACTGAGTAATATAGGCTATAGGTATTTAGTTCAAAAATGTTCATTTGAAACACCCGAAGCAAGGCGAGGGCGGATCGCTAGTTTCTTGATAAAATTTTATAGAGTAAGTCCAAATTCACAAGAAAAGCTATAAGGCATGATTGACAGCGGACATCTGAAACCAATTCACAAATCATACATCACGGCACGATCATCTGTTTTATGCAAACGGTTAAAAAGATTAGGGCCGGTGCTCCCTTTTGATGGGCTTACTTTAATGGATTCCCCTGTTTGCCGTAGAACTTTCCTACGAATCACTTAATCTGCCACGCTTCGGGTATATTTTTGTGTGATTTATGAATCCGTGACGCCGAAACGGCTACGCTGAGACGTTTATTTTGGATTTTCACATGTATTTTTTTTGTGAGAACAGCGGCCAGTTATTGGAGGTCCGATAATGAGGGGCAACTGTCGTTATGTCGACAAATCCATAGCTGAGAAAGCTTTTTCTAGCGCGTTTGACCTTCGGCGTTCAGGCCGTCTTGTGCGGATCTAAAAGACATTATCGGTATTGAAGTTATGACTAGCCTTACGTATTTTATTATCTATTGCTCACAAATTATCTCAAAAAAGTGTTCTTAGTCACATAACGCTTAGACCAATAGAAATAACTCTCGAGAATGGTATTCTGCTTCAACTAGCCAGTCCATTGGTTTTAGAAATTCTTGAGTTGGCATGACCATTGCGGTCATCATCATCAACCTATTGCAGTCCACAGCTGGACATAGACCTATCCAGTGGTTCGCCAATTACGGCAAACATCTGGAGGATGTACCTATAATCGCCACACTGGGCAGGCGGATTGGCGATCACATGGCGTAAGTTCTCGCTCCGATGTCGCTGCTGCCCGTCATTGGCCTGTGCTAATAACAACACCTTGAAAATGTGATGGTTATACCGCTGGCAACCGACTGGTGGCAGTCGGTTGCCAGCGCCTCGTTTGTTGTTCGGCAGGATGCATCGGGCAGGTTAGATTGGCTTGGAGCGAAAAGATGATAGGCCGCTCCCTTACATCCCCATCAGTGTGGTAAAACGATAGAATAAAAACAATTAGACTAATTATGACTGAACTATTAGACCTATGAAATAAGAATAGGTATGTTAAAGAGTTATCGGAATTTTATAAACATCGTTATTCGAATACACCCAGCTAAATTGTTGTTTTATTACTGGAAATTCATAAAACCTGATCCTTCAGCAAGTTTAACTTTTGTGTACCATTTAATATTTAGGCTTTATCAAAATTATTTGGTACGGTTTTTTATTTTATTTCAAACATTTTACATAGTCAATAGATAGACAGAACCTCAGATAGAAAGTTTAGGATAAACTAATTGCTTGTAAATTAAATATTAGTTATGTTTAGATTTAGGTACTTAACTATGTTGAAGATCTTTGTATTTTCAACACTACATAGAATATTATTTGGCTAGCCAATGGCTCTTTGGCAGTAGGTAAGTACAACTGCTTACTGAAGCAAGGGGTGTTTCTTGAAATATTTAGACAGTTTTATCACTTTATGCAATCTTGTAAAAAAACTTTAGATAGGATACAAAAACTAACGGTAAAATTTCGTGAAGGGATTTGATACTCGTATGAAAGCGATTGTATTACAAATATACTTACAAACTACAATTTTGCAATCATTTAATTAAGACCTTACTTCCACAATATCATGGTCAGAAAATTAGTTTGTGCCTAACTACTTTTGGAGTTATAGTTTAGAAAACATGCGTGAACTATAATTATGAACAATTACAATTGTGTTATAATTACAGGAATATAATAATAAATTATGGCTTGGGTAATACTAGTTACCTTAATATCTAATTACATCCCTTGTAATATACAAAGTAGATTACTGAAGATATATCACTTCCCCGCAACCATTGAACTGAGTACTGAAAGTAATAACAGTCCAAATAGAAGACGTATAATAAAATTGGATAAAACACAAAACAACAATATGTACTTTGCGAAATTCGATTGGATCCAGCACGGGGCAATTTCGTTTTTCGGCGGTACAAACCCAACTCGTTACAACTCCCCACATTAGCCGTTTCATCGGAAATAGCTTGGCACAAAATTTCACGTTTTTTTTTTCAATTCGTCTTCTATCCGAAGTTTTGATTCGCATAACCGCGAAATGTTGGATTTTCTCTTTGTAAAATATAACGGATTCGAAACTTCGAGCGAGAATCGTTTCAAAATGCGTGTTTCTGGTAAACACCATTTTGGCGTTAACAAAATATGGTAAGGTTTTAATTTACTGAATTTTTTTGCTTGATAAACAAAATAAATAAATAAAAACGTTTGTACAGGAAATATAATAATGGGCACAACAGATATACCTACCGAGTATGCACGTATAATAAAAGAAGCCCACCATTCAGACAGGGACTAGATACAGTTCCAATCACGATTAAATACAAAGCTAAGGATAAAAAACATATAAGTAAGAAAAAAGTATTTAAAGATAGTACCTACCTAAGTTTTCAACGTACCCTAAATTGTACAACAGTTGTAGTTCTAACCCAATTTTTTGGGGTGCACACCAAAGACAAAGAAGAGTAGCTGGTACGAGTATTTATCTATCAATCAACGTCTCTAGTCTCTAGTCGACCATTGTGGTTGTCTACTTTAGGGTATGCTTGAGCTCTTAAGCAGGGACGTATGAGTTGTTGATGTACAAAAGACCAAAAAGACGATGCAATCCCTAAGCCCTTCATGGCTGAACAAACCCAGTTAAGTGAATTTATTATTGTGCTTTCCTAAGCTTCAAATCTACGTCTTTATAAAGTAGACGCGTGCTAAATCTACCGAATACGAATACATCGGAACCTCGTTGGCTCGCGAATATCGGATTATCCGATTATTTGTAAACTGTATCACTTGTTACCAAGTCTTGTTATGCGCTCAACTCCTTTGTGCTACGTCCCAAAGGATTAATAAAGTAAATATACAACTGGCAAGATAAAGACTCCTTATAACGACGCGTTTATTCAACTACGAGAGATGTAGTTTGGAACGTTATGGAATAATGCAGTATACAAAGTAGGTAAGTAAAATGGGCCTTCAAACTTCTTATGTGGTTTTTTTATCTTTACTATAATAAGGGGAAGACCTAGAAGGAAATTCCATGACCAAATAGAAAGTGTCCTAAAAAAAGTTAAGTACCTTAAACCGACGAGCATGTATGAAGAGATTGAAGAACGTAGTTTGGCAAAAGTTGTGTACCAGGATAGTAGCAAATGGAAGGACGTGGTCTCTGCCTACCCCTCCTGGAAAGGTGTGACGTTATGTATGTATGTATGTACGTTTAATTTACCCTCAATCAAGACTATATTCGGTACAGTCATACACAAACCAAATACTTGTCAATTGCTACCACCATGCCGGCGCTCGGCTCATCAATAGCTCTGGCATATAACACGTTATAGGCAGCGGGTGAAAATATATTCTATCGGTTACATTTTGGAGAGTGTGCGACTGAACTACACAATTTGATTCCCCCAGCTCCATTTTACCACCGGATGAGTAGAGAAACGGCCAAGAGACACTGTTTCATGGTGAAGGTCCCAAGGACTCGCACGGTGCGGTTAGCCTCCACTTTTTTGGTGCGAACAGCCAAACTATGGAACTCCTTGCCGGACTCTTTGTTTCCGGAGACATATAATCTTGAGGTGTTCAAAGCGAAAGTAAATCGGTATTTTCTGGGTAAGCGTGCTCCTTCGTAGGCTTCAATATCATTTAACATCAGTATTTGTGGCCAAGCGCAAATCCATAATGAATACAAAAAAATATATACCGGAAACTACAACACGATAAACGACCTTCAAACAACAGAAAATTACTTTCAACAACCAAACACAAATAATAAGCAATCTAAAGTCTGAATGTTGGCAAACGGATTATCAAGAACATTAGCCGACAACAGAAGATGAATCAATACTGTAGAATGTAAATCAGAAGTTGTTAGAGTCCATTTTGACGTTGTGAAATTTAACCCCACGGGTAATCACAGTATGCTGAACTAGTTGCCGGACTAGACATGCCGGAGGCCTTCGAAATTTACAGGTTAATATTGTTATCCGAAAGTAAAGATCGTAGAAGAGACTTGGCAAGGAATACATGTAGAGAGCTAGGTTAGGTAATTACCGGCAAGTCCTTATATTACTATTGTTGTTGTAGTGTAATCATCACCATTATCAGCCTTTCGCCGTTCACTGCTGGACAAAGGGCCCTCCGAATATTCGCCACTTTAATCGATCTTGGGCTTCTCGTATTTGCCAGCCGTTCATGGCATCCTACACTACGTTTGCCGGGAAGCGGTAATTCAGCGATAGAACTCGTTTACTCCAAACGGTTCTGCAGCTGATGTGCCCACTGCCATTTCAGCTTACTAATACAATGGCATTTTTCATTGATTGTCGGCATCCACATCTGTCCTTTCCAAACTCTTCATTCTAGAACTTTCCTACCTTATTTACCATTATCTCTGCGACCTATGTGGCCCGCCTACTTCCACTATCTTTTTACCATCACGGTCGCTTTATCTGTTAAAATAATTCAATCCCGTAAAAAATACCTACATAGCGCGCTCCATAACTATATAATATAAAATGAATATTCGACCAAAACAGCAAATCAAACTTCCCATAAAATCTCACAAAACATTCATGCCTGTCCCAATAGAATATAACGAATAGTTTTATTGCGTTCTGCTCGGGTCTCGGGCGTATACAGGGCGAAAACAATTTCTTACCGTAAATTTCTCTTTAAAACTGTGTTTCAAACTTCTAATATCGAAATGCACTTTATCTATGAGAGCCTTTCACGCCGGAGGCGAGAGGGTGCACATCAAAGATGTCTTCGCATTATGCTAGCACCGCTCGTCTCAGAAGGCATTAAGTCTCCATTACCCGTCACTCAAATTGAGCCTTTAAAAAGATACCGGCACGATATAAATTCGCTTAACGCATTTGCGTTAAAGTTTTTTATTGGAGTAAACTTACGTAGCTTCCGAAGAGACGTTGGAGCAAGCCGTGGGAGTAATAAAGCCAATATGGTTTATAGCTTTTATCTCAAATGTCCCAGACTCGACTTTTGACTGTTTACGGTTGAACGTTCGTGTAATTTAATTCGCATTCAGATGTGTTTGTTAATTACGCGTCGGTACAGCGTACGTGAGATACGTTGTCATTGTGCTTCGTTGAGTTTCTTTGAGAACAAGATATCGCTAATAAGCTTTACGTCTGTCTCGCGTTACGATAACACTTTCTTTGAATTATGCTAAATACGAAATATACCGACTTCATAAAACGTAAAGCGTTATAACGTTTCTT
Source organism: Conogethes punctiferalis (assembly GCA_031163375.1). Taxonomy (NCBI): domain Eukaryota; kingdom Metazoa; phylum Arthropoda; class Insecta; order Lepidoptera; family Crambidae; genus Conogethes; species Conogethes punctiferalis. The sequence continues at coordinate 6,389,320 of CM062094.1, forward strand.
ACACGTGTAAACTAATTTATACAATGATGTTGTTTATACGATAGATATTGCTTATAAGGATTGTGTAATTGTTTTGAATTACGAATACCTACATAATAGTTGGATTGATAAAATTTAAAGAAAACCTTCGTCCAAGACGTTGTGTGAATTATCTGACGCGCAATTGCTCATTCATACATTTCTGTATTACTTTATATTTCATTATAATTTTATTGTTTTACTAAGAAACATTCTGCGGTCACGAACCTGTCTGTCAAACGTGGTGAAACGTGGTGACAACCAGCAGTGGACATTTGTAGACTGATGATAATGAATCAATCAATATCTATAACAATTTATCAAACAAAAAAAAACAGCGGATAATTTCCATATTTCTAACCTCTTCAAAGAGATCTCGTCAAACAGACGCGTCCTGTAGATACCACTGTTGTCTTTGCGCTATTGATATTCAACAGTTACGAGCAATCTCAGCCTCGACAAGTGAAGTCTTGTCAGCTAATATAAGCCAATTGAGATATCCCGTCCGAATCCCAGACAGGAAGCGCCGGATCATCAAATCGATCGCTTAGCTTTACGTCGATGTTACCTGAAACAAGACATATGGAGGGTTAGTATAGTTTGTTACTATGTTATATCAATTGTAATAAAATTATGTAATGGATTGTCTTCGTTTGCCCAAGAGAGGTAGGGCATAGCAAATCTTCGCTCGAATTGAGCCGCCCGTCTGTGGAAAGACCTCCACCCTACAGAATACCGCAGCCAAATGACCTCTGGGTCGTGTTTCTACCGGTGAGTAGTGTTTCTGGAGCTCGTGGGGGAATAGGGTTGGTCCGGCATGGCGGTGGCATCTGACAGGTAACTAACGAGTTACTTGTCCGTTGTCACAGCGACTTGGACTTCTCTTTCGCTTTTCGTCAGGCGTAGGGAAGCCATTCATAAGTATGTCTGTTTGTATTGGTCTGGATGTTTACTAAGTATAACATGTATTTATTTACAAAAAAAAAGTATCTAAGTAAGTTTATGAGTTGTCTAGCACCCATAGTACAAGCTTTGGTCTAGTTTGGGGCTAGGTGGCGATGTGTGGCCCACCGTGACCTGTCTTGAGTTTTGATGATGTAGACTATAATTTTCTCTTCCGCGATACATCCTCCTATCACCTACCTAATGTGCAGAAAAATATTAAACTTTACCCCTGCATAATTACAGTTCCTTTTCAATTAGCAACTTTGGACCGGGCAGAACGAGTGGCGTGCAGGCACCCAATTACGTGCATCGCACCCAGTTTTAAGTATTTGGGTTAATTTTCTTGCTTTTTAATACTGGGAGGACACATTAAGTTAATTGCTGCATACACTTGCAGGTACATTTACACGTGCTCGCGAAAGTATACATGAAAGAAATGCATAATTCCCTTCACACTAGGTTTTTTTTAATGTGCCAGACAATGTTATGAAACCATGCCTTAACTAATAATTTTCCATTTTCACAACTATGAGCAGTGTGTCTTTGCCATAAGGGCACTCTAGGACCCTATCCTCAAACCAACATTTATTTATTTTTAAAATGTTAGCACGTAAATACCCATAATAAATGGTTTAACCATTTTTATGCTGATCAAAAACTTTAACATAATTCGCTTTTTCATTTCCAAATTTTATATCCAAGAACCTCAACTTAGTTAAATACGACCTTGTCTAGGAGTATCATAAATGATGATCATATTATCTAACTGAAGGTTTATTATGGAAGAAACAAACCCGAGCCAATTTCCCAAACATTATTTTTTGAATCGAACCCGGTTCCCTTAGTCCCAATTTTCAACACCCTCCAAGATAATCAGAATGCCATAGTATTTATGAAGATACAAGCGACCCGTTCTTTTTTTCGTTTCGCTTCGGATATTTCAGCTAAATATTAATACATAAACCTTCCTCTTCAGAAGGAAATAGGCTACTCGAAACAGGTGAGTCAAAAAAACAATAGTCTATCTTAGACTCCCCATGCATTTTAGTCAGACTGCACTGTCTGCATCGCACACCAGACACCCATTGACTCCAAATTGGTACGCCTAAGTCCACTATTTTAAAGTTAATTCAATTTTCCACAATGACCATTCCTGAATGCGGAGTGTAACTGGCAAAAAACGGGCTGGATCTCGTAATTGCACTAATTAACTCTCAGAGTCACGTAGAAATTAAGACGGCGAAGAAAAATTCCGCCAGTGCATCGGAACAAATGGCGGAATCCAACTGGATCGCTGGAAATTAACGCGATGATGCCTCTTTTAATAGAGCGAAAATAGTTTCAAGTTGAATGGTGCTATGAAAATGTGGAACGCAAAAATATGGCGACCGTTCTACAAGGAATCTCGTTGGTAAAGAGGATTTTGCTCGAAGAATGAGGAAATTATTTTGCGGTTTCGATTTTTATTTTAACAATAATAAAGTTTTACACTTTAAATGCATTGCGACCACAAAGACAAATTTCTAAGGCGACTAGTCAAATAGGAAGAAGATCATAGAGCAGAAATGTGCTCTTTGTTCCTTTCCTCTCACAATCCGATGACATGAGATATAAATTACCTCGCAATGATAAATAATCTTTCGGTAGTCAAAATGTACGTTATAATGATGAAGATGGCGTGTGCACGAAGATAGCTTGTGTATGACTTATCTTACCCACCAAAATGAAATGGATGATTTATTACAAAACGCTGTCATCGGACTGCTCAAGGACAGAAGAAAAAGCAGCAAGCTACAGCAAACTTCAGCGAGGCACTGCATCAAACGTCTATTAAAATATTGTAGAAACTGTCTAACGCTGTCCATTCCCTTAAATCACCCATAAGCTATAACTGTTTTTAGTTGCTATTGCTTATCCACGCTTACCAACTTTAAAACCAAAGTTCAAGTACATAAAACTCGCGAACTCAGTCACAAGCCAATAATTAAAAAACTCAAAACCGATATCTTTCGCGAACAAACCAAACTGCACTTATTGTTTCCCGGAATAGCCTACTAGCGCTCAATATACCATTCCTTTAAAAGTTGGGATTGCAGACAGAAATAGTATTCGGCAATATTGATTTAATGGAATACACACAGGATATAAAGCCGGTTTCACAATGTACCTTGCCGTTCGCGTGATGGCGCACTGCAGTCGTATTCGTCACGTCAAACCGTTACATCTTTCACGCGAACGCTGATTTTAATTTCATTTAGTAAACAAAAGGAAATAAGATCGCTAGAAATGCACATTTCATACATGTTTCTGTATTCCTTATTGTTTTATTAGAAACGTACATTTTCATTTTTCACCAATTTTATTTTATTGGCTCAGCTCTAGCTTAAGTTACCTACTATGACTTCGCCTGACGTAAAGGTAAAACGATAGGTTTGAAACTTGTAGGTATTTTAGATCGTTTTAAAATTATATCTACTGTTGAAATAATTTGGTAGTAAAATTTGGCAGTGTTTTCAATAGTTGGTAGGTACCTAATATAAATCGTAGTCGTACTGTTATACTTTGTAGCTAACTCTTCCCTTAATTTACTTTGTCTAGCAATTACATGTTATGGAGTCTTACGTCAACAATATCAGATTACTTTATTTTCCATCGAAACGCTAAGAAGAAGTGTTTGATCATTACGGTTTTGTCATTATTTACCCGACTGCCAATCGAGGAGAGTAATGTTTTTTTTACATTTAAAATCTTAACAAATTGATAGACATAACTACTTACAAATCACAATTAAAGACAATATCATATAATTAAGTTGAACTTGATTATATCTCTCTGACGAAGATACAAAGATCGGTCTAGTCAAACCACGTTTCACTTATCGAAGGATAAATATTATTTCACTTCGAACCCATTGGCCTAGGGGATTACATCGACATAATGCCAATACTCACGGCCGCGACCCGTCCGCGTGATAACTCCAACCCGTCAGCCGCGTGTTTGATTTCGAATTACCTTCTGACCTGCGTGACGTTGGCGGGATAACGTCCGACGGCCATGCACTCAAGGGTAATCCTTTTATGTTCATAACATGTCCTTATTATTGAGAACGATTGTATTTTAGAGCCCTGATGGCTCTTTTGGTAGTGACCTTGTTTTTTGAATCCTGATCGGGACGGATACAAAAAAAAACTTTACCCATTCAATAAGAAATATCTCCCAGGACAAATATTAATGTTGTGTGTAGTAGTCTTCCGTCGCCTTATAGAAAGTGAAAGAAAGATCAAAATCAAATAAATTACTTACCAATTACCACCATTACTGTGATTATACACATTTTGTTCCAGGACACCAAAACGGCCAGAGATATTGTGACAGTCTTCTAATGCCCCAAAACATGTAAATAAAATTCTTATAACCCATATTGAACGGTGGGCACACAATAAAAAACTTTAAAGTAAAAGCTTAGGATCCATTCCCTAATGCAACGCGTGGTTTTAATTTCTAAACCAACACATCCACATACAAAGCGAACAAGAAACGTTCAAAATGTAATATCCGTTCGTCATAACTGATAATTCATATTGCATTGCAGCCAATCCTAAATCAACGGGTTCCGATAATAAATTCCGCATCGATGCCGTCAGTTTGGTCGCGTGATGCCATCGCACCCGTTGCATTCCCGTCAGTCACTCGCTTGCTTATTTCCACAGTATTTATTTAGATTTAACCTATTTCATCACTTATACATATATTAAGGTTCTCAAAATAGTTTGAAAATTATTACTTATTATTATTCTATTCTTTTAAAATGTTAAATATATAAATAATTTAAATTCTAACTTACTGTATTAAATAAGGTCTGAATGGGCGCTGTCCACCTAATATAAGTATTTTACATACATAAAAGGTAGGTACATCAAAACTGACTTGTGAAAATGGTAGATATGTTATGAAATAAAGAATTTTGAATTTTGACTTATATTTTTTTTATTGTCTGCTTGCCTCGTTCGTCTAGCCGGCGTCCTGCGGTATGGATGCGATGTAGGGTAGAAAGAGTGTTCTTACCAGTTTACACACACACATGTGTTATAGAGGTGAAATATATTTTTTTAATCATTGCTCAATATGATAAAACATGATCGTGAACTTACTGCTAAAAGCATTTTCTACCTTTTCTCAACCTTCGAGTCTTATCCAATGGTTGCCTTTTCGTAATTATTCTTAGCTTTAAAACTGGTATTTATAAAATTAGTTACGGGTACGAACCAAATAACAATTCTTTTTTAAGAGATACTGTATAAATTTGGATTATTATTAATGGGAGCAGTCAGCGAAAGAAGGCACTCTGTAATAGAAATTAAAGTGAAAGAAACACATAGATAAAGCATGTGTCGTTAATATGAATCTATTAATAAATTTAATTTATGAGGAATATAGTATACGCAAATGCAAGACACGAATCAAATCAAATCAAAAAAATCAAAAAAATTTGATTTCCTTTTAAAACATTTAGCGTTACACAATACATGCGTTCATGTTCGAGATTGCCTAGTAAGTATAGAATAATACTTGTGACAGGCAATCCCGCAATAAATGAATAATTTGAAAAATACTATAAACTTACATCTCTCTTTTATATCGGATCGTGAAGAGTAACTAGCGGTTTGCGAGATACTCGTACGTTCCAACAATTATCACAGGTATGTAGATCAAAACATACAAATCCAAATCCCAATAGTTACGTGTAACCGATAAATAACAGCGCACGTCGCATGTTGCATATGTTGCGCAAACCAATGATTTACACGCATGTCAAACCAGAATACGTTAATATTTATTCAAGTCGCAAAAACTTAACGTTTATGTATTCAAATTAGCGGGTTTATGGTAAAGCCGGACAGTGATTCGATAATGATTACTAGTTTTTGTTTAGCATTGCGGTTGTCATAGGTTGACTTGATACTTACGAGTTTATACTGCTTGTCATCTGCTGGCTTTTTTAGAGGCATCAGGCACCTTCACGCCGTCTCCAGGGGGAGATGACGTGGTGTGTGGGATTCACACTTCCCAGACTATCAGAGAAAACTGGTTAAGTCAGGCCAGGTTAACCAGTTTTTTTTTCGGGGAGAATCCCTTTGTACCTTTACCGTTTGCCGCCAAAAATAGGGATAACATTTTTTTTTGTAGTAACACAGAATACTGCTTTCTTTACGCCTGATGGAAAGCGAACGCCGAACAGGAAACTCAAGCCACTGCGGCACCACCGTCTGTGAAGCTGAAATCTCAAGAAGCCCATTAGACGACTCTTACGATACCCACAAGAATATAATATTCTTCTCTGTACCCGCACATACTCGTATAAATGCAATAAAACGGAGCATAAATCAACCTATTAATTTAACCGATTACACGCATCCATTTTCACCGCTTCTACTTTCAAATCTGTCATGTCTAACATACTAAAACGCTCCTAAATTAACAACACGTGTAAACAAAGTCGGGTTTGACGACACAACATCGCGTGACGACGCCCAATCACGCTATGTACTTGACGTGTTGTAAAAATATCACGTGCGATCGGACACATTATCAAAACATTTAAAAAAGAAGTGTGACGCGCGTTCGAACGTTTTGTGTTATTTTGACGTCACGATTGTCATTTTGCAATTTATTGTTGCACTGTTATGTTGATATGGTTATCCATAAACACACTGATATGTACCTGAATGGCTAGGTGGTTCACTTGGTAGTGACCCAGCCTTTTGAAGCAAAGGCCGTTGTTTCGATTCTCATCGGGAACAAACATTCCTGTGACAAACATTGTGTTTATTCCGTGTCCGGATGTTTGTACTTAAGTATGTATTTGTGTTACCTTTGTTACTCTAATACCCATAACAGACCTAGAAAATCCTCAAGCTACTTACTTTCGATCGAAGCAATATATTATTATGTGAATACGTTCGGAAAGATCTCTCTTGGAAACGGGAACACTCTCGATAGTTTCATTCAAATTTGACATTTCTTATATTTTATATCCAAAAAATATTTGCTATCTTCTAGGAATGACTTTGACAGTTCATTCGAATGGATGATCGACAATGTTTGTGAGAGAGACTATTCCGACCGCATTAAATTAGTGATTAGCGCTGCTGGTCCTGTGTTGTATTGCGGCTTTCTCCTCAACAAGGGCCAATCCGAGGCGAGGTTCTATCTAGCGAGATAGAACCTCGCGTCGAGTAGCGACTCACTTATCCGTGTGGTTTCCAGATGTGGAATAGGACCACCCCATATCAACCTGTGGGCCGTCGTAGAAGACGTACAAGACTTAGTGAATATCAGGAAACGGGTAGCCGTTTTCACTGGGTACAAATAAAACCTACTGCGGTAACGGTGACTAAATGACGATTGTCTTTGGCGGAGGCCTATGTCCAGCAGTGGACACAGATCAACAATGATGTTGTTGATATATTTTAAATCCAATATAATGAGGGGAATACCTATCTCGCGACTTAGATACTTCAGGATCGGATTAATGTCAAGACACGAGTTTACACTAGATTAATATCAACATTGTTAGCCCATCACAGATGCAGTCAGAGACACCGTATTACTTAGCGTCATCGCGGAGTGACGTCACAAAGTTCCTCAGCTTTAATAACGGTAATGAACGCGCAGTGCACTCACGTCACTTGTCAGGGGCGTGTTTAATATCGAATTACGTGCGCCGCGCCTAGCGGCACGCTCGCTGCCGCCAAATTATAATATGATAATGACGTAGGTGGCGCAGTCGAGTATGCAGCACTAGCTTAGCTGCCACAGGCTAAGGCTATGCGGGCACTGGTGACTCTTTGACAGTCATTTCATCTTTCTTGCACTTTCGAAAGAAGAGAGATAACTGTCACGGTGACAAAAAGTCACCAGTGCGCGCATAGCTTAGGGCTGCTTACACAGTTGTGATGCGTCTTTGTCGCAAAGCATCTACAGAGTCTACACTAAGATATAGCGATAAGGTCTCGGCCCTATTCCACGTTGACTGCATTTAATTATTTAATCTTTATTGCACATAAAATTTACAAAAGATGGACTTAATGCCGCGTAGGCATTGTCTACCAGTCAACCATTCGGCTAAGCAGAAACAATTAAAAGGTGGTGTGTGCTTTAAAGATACTATAATAATAATATGGCTCAAAACTATAAGATGACATAAAAATAATAAATAACAAGAACATTATAGGCTACATAGAGGCAGTTCGGGCATAGAAGCGTGATTACATGGGACGTCCAAGCGGACGACGCTCGGTTAGGCGTTCCAGGTACGTTGGCCGTTCGAGTGACAAAGTGAAGGAGGACCTACTTGGGCTACAGATTGTCAACTGGTGTGAGCTGGCTCATGGAATGTAGTCTTGTGGTGTCGAAGGCCAAGATCCACTACGGGTCGATAAGTCAGCGGGGTAAGTATACATGTATTAAAGAAACGTACACAACCGTAACCGTAGCTGCTGATCGTAGTAGTAAAATAAAATAAATATTGACAATATCTTTATCATATCAATTTTAAAACCACATTTATATTGCCTAAATCAAATCTAAAATCTCTATATTCATAAAGGCTTGAGACAGGCACGTATAAATCGTCAATACAGTAAATTAAAAAGAATAAAATTAAACTACCACCGGATTCGGAATGCAGCTTCTATCGAGAAGAACCGGCAAGAAACTCGATAGTTATATACTCTATTCAGTACCAATTTTTCTTACAAGGTATAAAAGACACAGTGTAAAGTTACCTTTAGCTACAAGAGTCTAACGTGCCCATATAATGGACGGGATCGGGCTACCTAATGAAACAGAGAACTGCAACGTCTCAGACGTTACGGCAGCGGGCGGGACAAATGGAATAACGGCTTTGATTGTGAAACACTCGGCTAAACGGCGAGACTTAATTAGCTGAACAAAGAATAATGGAGGCTTAATGGAAAAATGTCTAGCGATATCTAGATAATGTATGGACAGACAAACAATACACTTTATATGTAACTAATAGCTGTGCCCGCGGCTTCGCCCGCGTTGCCCCCATTTTAGGGAAGAGGGGGTTAGAAAGGGGCAAAAAGTAGCCTATGCTACTCTCCATCTCTTCAACTATCTCCGTTCGTTTTGCCGTGAAAGAAAGACAAACATACAGACAGACAGACATACACACTTTCCCATTTATAATATTAGTATGGATTGCCAAGGAATGCTTTATGGGACCAGCTTTCACCCACAGCTTCGTCCGCATAGATATGGATTTATAATTTTGCTGATCAATTGATGAACAAATATCTAAATATATTTTTTAAACATCAAACAAGAAAGTCCAGTTTGCAGTTTTAACTTAACTTTTGCTGTGACTATTCAACGACAGTTGGTATAAATACTGTTACATCGATTTCCATATAAGGATAACCCGTTTTTCCGACTTGTACGTACAAGTAGTTTCTCCGGAACAGGATTGTGAAAAGGGTAGCAACACCATTCAATGCATACAATACAATGCGTTAAAGGATTATATTCAACTTATTTGATTTTAAGTCCTCTGAATATTTCTTAGTTTATATTTTTCTTTCTTACATGCACAGATATAAGTGTGGGATTGTCTCACACTTAAATCATAAATTACCAGCAACATAATTCATAAATGCGGTAGTTTTGGTTAATATCCCGGAAACCGTACCTAATACAGATTAGTAGGTACATCAATACAATCCTACTTATAAATGACTACTAAGCTCAAGTGTCCGGCATTACGGGACTTCACCCTTTTTGTGTTTTCGAAAACCTTCGTTTGTTTTTCTTTATAATAATGCACGGCGGCACGGCATAATGGCTTCTCTACGCACAAGCCAGTTACCTGCCAGTATCCAACGCCATGCCAGCCCGTAAGACGCTCCTTCTCACCCCGTTCAAAGGATCCCATATCGAGGGCAGGAGAGAACATAATTGTGTACTGGCCACGAGTTCCACAATTTGACGCTGCGGTAAAGATAGGAATTCGCGCTTTGATTCCCATACCTCCGACGCTTATGCTACTTACTTCGATCGATTCGTCTTTATGAAATCTTATGATCGATGAGATGATGTCGGTGAGATGATGTCGCATAGCATCTTACATAATCTCTCGAGAACCGGACCATCAAAAAGGCACCATATACCGACCGACACACAATACTGTGAAGTGGCACTCTCATGATAGGTAACCGTATCTTTTATGTGTAAGCCCGAGTGCCTTTGCAGCGATGGTGTCTCATTTCGCCTGTTTCATCGGCCTTTGATGTGAGCGCCAACTGGGAAATTTTTAGAAATGTAAAATGAAGCCTTTAGAGCAACTGTGTAGACTGAAGCTAAGTATCATTGATTTGCTCCCTCTTAGAGGTTATGAAACTGTGTTTATAAATGAGAAGACAATTCACACAAATTGGATTAAGTAAACGGTCCAAATTACACTAGCAACTACAGAATGACGCCATTCAAAAATAACGTTCCACCCTGTTTATAGGTACGTACCGAAATTGTAGCAAAAATGATCAAATCTACTGGTGAGGGTTTAATTAGTCTATTGAAACAGCAGAGATTATGATCTACAGAATTTTAATATTCGGCTCCTTATAGGCTGCACATTATATTTCATTCACATGTTGGTAGTAATTTAATGAATAAAATTAAAAAGTAAAATTTCTGGACTTTCAAGCTTAATGAAATTTTATCAGACCTCCGTAGGAAATATTTCCGTTCATTATTCTTTATTAAAGAATATACGTATAGCATATACCTACATTGTTATTTTAAAAGTAGAAAATTAAAACCAAATCCAAAAGAAGATACAAAAGAACACACTTTGATTTATACAAAGTTTTGAAGTCTATTCATCACTTAATTCTTATAACTAACGTTATTAAAAGTGATGTTGATATCTTACTATAAATCATAAGTATATAAAAATAAAATAAACTGTATCTAATTCAGTCTAAACTGGTATCAAATCTATAAAAATTGCTCGTATACTTTCGATGAAATAGATAATTATAATTCTACTAGAAATTCATAAATAACTTAATAGGTAGATTAGATTTATCATTGTTAAAAATAACTGTATGTTCCGTAAGTGTAAGGAAATGTTTACAGTGCTTTTCTGTCAACGTTACGAAATTAGGAAACAAAACCCTAAAAAAAACCGTATACAGCCTAATTCATACAATCCACAGAGGTATAACAAAAAAGTAAAAAATACTCCGACAAAATCACTATGAAACTGGCAGCTAGAATTTCACCAGGACATATGACTCGATTAAACTGATTCGAAAATATTATTTTATAACACTAAGAGAATAAGGTTTAAAATTGTTCAGCGGCTTTGGTTAAAAAAACAAGTCGGGAGCACAGGTGACGTCACTGAGTGACCTGCCAGTAAGGGGATTACAGACGTAAGCCTCTCAGGATTGCTCAGCGGGACCCCACGCCTCTTAGGGTTTATTAACTCTACTGGATGAAATGTTATGATGCTACAGTGTAATTAAAGAAACAGACTTGAGTAGTGCAGTTGTAGTTAATAAAAGTAAAGAAAAAATAACATGACGATTAGTTTCATCATCATCATCAGCCTATTGCAGTCCACTGCTGGACAAAGGCCTCTCCGGTCGTTAGCCACTTAGGGCCAACATCTGGAGGATATACCCATAATCGCCACGCGGGGCAGGCGGGTTGGCGATCGCAGGGCGTAGCTTCTCGCTCCGGTGACGCTGCTGCCCGTCATCGGTCTGTGGTATTTAGCTACGAATTAAATTGCGATGGTTATACCGCCACCAGTCGGTTGCCAGCGCCTCGTTCGTTATTCGGCAGTATGCACCACGGGCAGGTGAGGTCGGCTTGGAGCGAAAAGATGATGGGTCGCTCCCTTACATCCCAAAAATTCCATTGCTAAAAATGTTGACGATTAGTTTGGTTCAGTGATAATGAACGCTGCCTCTGTCTCAGTGGTCGCGTGTTCGAACCACGCACAGTACACACATTTGTATGCAAGAACATGTCTGTATGTATTAATTTGGATGTTTGCTATGTATAACATGTAATTATTTACAAATAAAAAATCTGTGTAAATTAGTTTATCTGATGTCTAGTACGTTTGCGATTAGATGATGCTGTGTGGTCCAGCATGTCATGCCTTGGGTTACATATTAATTTTATTTGTTTATATAACTAAATGTCTATATCAAAGCCCTTGCGCTACGCTTGGCTCGTCATGGCGGGGGCACTACCGTACCCCCACATACATACAGGTATCGTGTCAATACCGATATAACCCCAGAAAAAACCCAAGACATTCCACGCTGGGCCACACAGCGCCATCTAGCCCCAAACTAAGCCGAAACTTGTACTATGGATACTAGACAACTGATAAACTTACTTAGATACATTTTTTTTTAATAAATACATATTATACATAGAAAACACCCAGACCAATACAAACAGACATGTTCATGAACACAAATGTTTGTGCTGTGCGGGAATGGAACCCACGACCCTTGGCTCAGAGGGCAGAGGTCACTACCAAATGAGCCACCGAGCCTGTCAATATCTAATAGGTTACAAAAAAATCAGAAGTTAATTTTGTATGTCATAGAAAATAATACCTACCTACCCTCACATGTTCACACGATGTTATAAATTTCAATTCATAAGCACATAGCAAGTGTTACGTAAACATCAAAAACGTTTACCCCAAAATTTTCCCATTTACCCGACCGTTCTTTTACGATATCTTCGCATTTTCAGCGTTGGTTCTCTCTAATAATAAATTAATAATAGATGTAGTTTCGTGTTTTACCTCCGTAAAGGTTTAATAGCACTCCGTAAATATTATATTACGCGGTATAAAGATGTTAATGTTATGATAGGCTGCCTAATGACAACTCCGACGGCTTATACATAACACTGTAAATACGTGTTTAATATTCCCTTTCATTAATGGTATGTTTGCACCCATAAAGTATGAGATTATCTTCTATGGTGTATTTCTTTTGGAGTCGCTAAGCGTGACCAAGATATTTAATGGGGTAAAAATAAGTTATCACACACACACATTTACCTACACTCTTCCTATCAAAATAATATCATTCCTATAGTATATTGTATCATTATTGGCAAAGTACTATTGTTATTTTTAACGGGGTGGAGGGTTGACTACCTGAGATACAGGACTTGGCCTAATTTGTGTGTCATCCCACCATAATTTTGTCTCATATAACCTACTTCCAACATCTTTGTACATAGTGTTATTATGGAGAGGAATAAAAATGATTTGATTTGATCTTTGGAGTTATGGCGTGTATCACTGAAACCTGGTTCTTTTATCTATATTTTTAACCAACTTTAAAAAGGAGGAGGTTCTCAATACGACTGAATATTCTTTTTTGTTGTACGTATGTTACCCATACCTACCTTCCACATACCTATCTTCGAGAGTTGAGAACCGATTTGGAATGTTTTTTTTGTTCGAAAAGGTCCTATTGTCACAATTTTGGAGACGGTTTGTTTTTGCTAAAAATGTTGTTAATTATGGCATCATAGCATAGTGAGTCGCTTAATGGAAAGCGATAGAGACGCCCAAGTCGCTACGACAACGGACGAGTAACAAAATCAATCACTTGTCAGTTGACATCCCCGGCATGTAAGATAGCTCTCCTGCACCGACTGATAGCGAAATGCTGCCAATGTCTCGTCACGGGTATTTCGCCAGTCTGGCAGGTAAATGGTATCACCAAACCGGTACCACCAAGCTGAAATACCAAAAAGTCCCTTACTCAACTCTATGACACCTACGGGAAGGAATACACTGAAAATTATATCCAATCATCGAAGTCACCACGCGATTACAATCATTCTAACTGTGTAGTAGAACTACAAATTACATTTTCACATTTTATTTACAATTTCATTACAAAGCCGTTTTATCCATTCCGGCCTACTATCAAAACCATCAGTACCTACCTACTGTGGTTATTAAAATAACCACTCAACACCGTTGTAAAAAGCTTTTAAACGAATATTTTTTATAATACATAAGCCGTAATAAGCCCTATCAAAGCTGGCCTGGCTAATACAAACTAAAGTTCCCTCCTCCTTTCATAGAATAAATTTTACAAAGCCTTTATTTTAGGAGCATTATACAAAATACCTAACTTTCGCGCTCTACAAAAGTCATTTCATGCGGAGCAACTTTCGGAACAAAAAGCACCGCGTGCAGAAATAGTGTGATCACCTGTTATGAATTCACACCGCTGTCCCGATGTATAGGGACATACTTGTTAGCGTCCCGATGCTGCTGGATTGGCAATTAAATAAATAAATAACCCAAGACAAGCCACGCTGGGCCACACAGCGCCGTCTAGCCCCAAACTAAGCCAAAGCTTGTACTATGGGTACTAGACAACTGATAAACTTACTTAAATACTTTTTATTGTAAATAAATACATTTTATACATAGTAAACGTTCACAAATGATTGTACCGTGCGGGAATCGAACCCACGACCCTTGGCTCATAAGACAGAGGTCACTACCAAATGAGCCGACTGACAATTGTTAAAGTAATGGAGCGTACGTGTGGGATGTAAGGGAGTGGACTATCATCTTTTCGTTCCAAGCCAACCTCACCTGCCCGTGGTGCATCCTGCCGAATAACAAACAAGGCGCTGGCAACCGGCTGATGGCGATATAACCATCACAACTTCAGGCGTAGCTGCATACCACAGCCGGTGACGGGCAGCAGCGCCTCCGCAGCGAGAAGCTACGCCCTGCGAACGCCAACCCGCCTGCCCAGCGTGGCGATTATTGGTATATCCTCCAGATGATTGCCGTAAGTGGCGAACAACTGGAGAGGCCTATGTCCAGTAGTGGACTAATAGGCTGATGATGATGATGAAATGTTGGAGTAAGGCCAGGTGAAGTGGCATAGAGGCTGCAAGACCAAAGAGGTTGCCAACCTAGTAGGAACTGGATTCAAAAAGCACAGGTGCAACCAAACTATCAAAATAACTATTTCCTATGACTAGCAAAACGTATACGCATTTGCATATTAACGTTATTCTAACAGCATTTCAAATACTAATTCCGGACACAATGGTAAATTTATTGCTTATCGGCTGAATTAGGCTTTCGTGTGCAAGAGACTTCATAGCTCTTCATAGCTAAACGATCCATCAGATGTACCTACGATTCAATATTCTCCAGTCTCTACTAAGTAGTGTCCCAATTTGAATCCTAACACTATCCTAACCGTCCCTACACGGTCCATCTCTAGAGTACACATTCAACAATTGCCAGCAAGGAGCGCGTCGCAGGGGAAATACACCTGATTGCGCCCGGCGTTGCGCGCCGCCGGCGCATTTGAAAATTGGCAAAAGTTGCTTTTTTGCTGCGGCCCTGGAGTGCATCTTCGGAAATTTGTCTGATAGCACAGACACAGGCGGACAATCGAGACTGCTTTATTGTTATTCTTGTAGGA
Source organism: Conogethes punctiferalis (assembly GCA_031163375.1). Taxonomy (NCBI): domain Eukaryota; kingdom Metazoa; phylum Arthropoda; class Insecta; order Lepidoptera; family Crambidae; genus Conogethes; species Conogethes punctiferalis. The sequence goes on from CM062094.1 coordinate 6,404,820, forward strand.
GTAAGTAATAATCTATCTCTTAAATACATACTTTGTATGTTTTATTGCACACTATACAGTTGACACAAATTAATGCAATGAATAAACTGAAATTACTTTTAAACTTTATGTCGGTGTACGTTAGATAGAAGCGTCGCAGCGCTTAACGCGGCGCCGTGACATATGCTGAGCGGAAACCTTTAGGTACTTTTACTGTCTATAATGTTATTAACTCTTTATTGTACTACTGTGTATTTTTGGGTACCTAATAAACATTTTTTCTTTCTTTCTTTCGAATATGAGTGTGACTGGGTGGAGGGAGCAAGGCCACAGGAAGAAAAGATGGACTGTGTGTTGATGAAATGGCTGAGAAAGGAGTGAATGGGACCATGACGGCTGATAGGAATGAATGGAAGAAGAAAACATATTGCATGGCATTCGAATTAATAATAAGTGGTTTAGTAGATACTATGTACTATGTGTATAATAAGAACTAGAGGAAGTAGTTTCTGCAGTACACGCAAATAAATAAATAACTTTGTTCTTATGAAATTAAAATTGTACCTGCACACCAAACTACTACTTTCAAATACATTTATAATATGTCAAGTATGTTCTAGGCGTAAAACAAACTATAAAGGCATAAATATTTATGAAGATAACACTCATATTATTGCTTTTTGAACAGTGACGGCTCGCGGTTAAAAAGCAAAAATCACTACCAGATGTACAAAAGTATTACTCGTTAGTCAGTATATTTGCAGAAATAAATTATTTTTTATCTTATTTACTTTACCCCTACATTCAGTTTTACATATTCGAATTGTTTGTCATAAAATAAATACACATAAGTACTCGGATTTCACTTTGTGCTTTTTTGATAATGATATGTATTTATTTACTAAATAGAATGAAAACCGTCTTCATATTATAGGTGTATTTATTTACAATGACACATAACAAAAGCCGTCGCTATGGCAACGTTGAGACACCACAGTCCTCCGCCGTGAATTCCCTAGTCGGGTCCCTTAGGGCTACTCTCCCGGCTGGAAGCATTTGGTCAATGTGGCGCCGCAAGGTCTTCCCCCCTTCTGTAGTTACCTCGTAGTGTACACTTCCCAGACGCCGGATCACCCTCCCGAATTCCCACTTTTGGGAAGGGTCACTATAAGTCCGCACCTGCACCTTTTCGCCAGTGACGAATGTCTTTTTCACCGGCGCTTCGGGGGTTTGTGAAGAGTGGAAATGTACATTCTTTTGAAAAATCGTGTGTAATTTTGTCCGTATATCTCTGTTGAACATTAGTTGATATGGAGTCTGGCCGGCGTTGTTCGGGGTCTGTCGAATTTGGGTGATAACTGATCTTACTTTTTCACTAATGTTTCCTGAATTCTCTGCAATCCGTCTCAGTGATTTTTTTATTGTTTGAACGAACCTTTCTGCTTGTCCATTTGTAGCCGGATGATAAGGAGCGCTGGTCTTGTGAATGATACCCGATTGTTTGAGGTACGTCTCAAATTCTGTGGACGTAAACTGACGTCCATTATCCGACACCAGTACATGGGGAATTCCAAATGTAGCGAAAATATCTTTTAACTTAGTAATACACCAAGCACTTGTAGTCGATTTCGTTGGCAAGACTTCTACCCATTTGGAGAATGCGTCCACGACTATGAACAGTTGATAGCCCGCTATTGGACCTGCAAAATCAATATGAATCCTTTGCCAAGGACTAGCAGGAATTTCCCAATGGTGTAGTGGTGCTTTTGTAGGTTCGTTTTGTTGCATTCGACAGGTTCGGCACGCGTTAACTTTGTCTTCTATGTCCTGATCGATATTCTTCCAGTATATGAAACTTCGAGCCAAAAGTTTCATTTTTACAATTCCTATATGTCCAGCGTGTAATTCATCTAATGCAGAATTTCGTAGGGTTTGTGGTATTACAATTCTTGTTCCTCTAAATAAGCAATTATCTTGAAGTGTGAATTCATGATCTTTATAGCCCAATTGTTTCAGTGGTCGGCCAGCTAGCAAGGCTTGAATTACCGTTTGTAGTTCTGTATCCTTTCGCGTTTCTTCTTTAATGATTTCTGGACTTATACTTAGTGTATTGATTAATTGTGTCTGGTAAGTAGTGATTCTGTCAATTTTATTTTCAGGAGTCCTGTCAACCGGAAATCGGGATAAGAAATCAGCATTACTATTGTTCATTGATGAGCGGTATTCAATGGAATAATCAAATCCAGAAAGAAAATGGGCGTAGTGAAACAGGCGCATAGTACTCATTGTCGGCAAAGTCTTGTGTGGGTGGAAAATTGCTGTGAGGGGCTTATGATCAGTAACTAAAATAAATTTTCTTCCGTAGCAGTAATGAAAAAATTTCTTTAAGCCCCAGTAGATAGCTGTAGCCTCTTTGTCGATTTGGCTGTAATTTTTCTCACTTTTAGACAGAGTTCTGGAGGCAAAAGCAATTGGTCTTTCAGAACCATTCGGTAGCCTGTGAGACAGAACTGCGCCCAAGCCAGTCGGTGAAGCATCTGTTGCAAGTATCACAGGTTTATTGGGGTCAAAGTGTGCTAGAACGCTGTCACTTAAGATATGCATTTTAATTGCCTTGAAACTTTCTTCACATTCCTTCGTCCATTGAAAATCAACTCCAGTTTTAAGTAGTTCGTTTAGAGGGCTCGTAATTGACGCTAAATTTGGAATAAATTTGTTGTAGAAATTTGCCATGCCTAAAAAGGTTCGTAGTTCGGTGACATTTCTTGGTGGTTCTGCATTGGCTATGGCGTTTACTTTATCTTTATTCTTGTGAAGGCCGTATTTATCAATGGTATGGCCTAAATACTTGATGCTTCTTTCGAAGAAATGACATTTGTCCTTGTTGACCCGTAGGTTGTTATCCTTGAGACGATCAAGTACCTTTTTCAGGCGTTGTAGTAATTGACACTCAGTCGACCCCTGGATGATTATGTCATCAAAAAAGCATTTGACACCTTCGATACATTGGAGTGTTCTATCCATGAATTTCTGCCATAAATTTGGTGCTACTTTCACTCCGAACATGAGTCTGTTTACCCTGTATGTGCCCTTGTGAGTACTTAATGTCTGTAAGAGGGCACTATCATCGTCCATAACCATGTGTAAATAGGCCTGACTAATGTCAAGAGTACAAAATAACTCACCGCCATTCATTTCCGAAAATATGTCCTCAATGATTGGGATGGGGTACTGCTCGTCTTCAATCACTTTATTCAACGTAACCTTGTAATCGGCGCATAAGCGGATACTGCCGTTAGGTTTTACGATGGGTACTATAGGAGTCCCCCATTCTGAGTGGTCAACCTTTGTAATAACACCTTGTGTGCATAGTCTTTCAATCTCCTCATCAACCTTAGCTTTAAGAGCATAGGGTACTCTTCTGGGTTTAACAAAAATAGGATGTGTATCTGGACGTAAATTCAGATGGGCTTGATAATTAGGTATTTTACCTAGGCCTTCAGCAAATACAGTTGTAGAATACTGTTCCAGAAGTTCGTCCAGTTTGGGGTGTGATTCAATGTGTATGTGTCTTATGTCTGCAAGTTCAAGTTGTAGGTCTTTTATCCAGCTTCGCCCAAAAATAGGGTCAACATTCTTATTGATTACGTACAGTTTATTGTAACATTGTTGTCTTTTGTAGGCGTATTTTACATATGCGACACCGGCAGGTTTGATAATTTCTCCCGTATATGTTCTCATCTTTATATCAGTTTTGAAAAGCTTTTTCTGAATTCCAAGATCTTTGAATTGTTTCAATGACATTGATGTTAGAGCTGCTCCTGTGTCAAACTCTAATGAAACTCGTTTATTTTCAATTTCAATAGATATCATGTATTTTTCTGGAATGTCTGACTTGAATAACAAACGAGGATCTGGCAACCGACTGGTGGCGGTATAACCATCACGATTACGAAGATGTAGCAAAATACCACATGCCGATGACTGGCAGCAGCATCACCGGAGCGGAAGCTACGCCCTACGATAGCCAACCCGCCTGCCCAGGGTCGCGATCATGGGCAAAGCCTCCAAATGTTTGACCAACATAATGAAGAACTAGAGAGGCCTGTGTCCAGCAGTGGACTGCGATATGCTGATGATGACGAAGATTCACAAACAAGACGTTACGTCAGCCATCGCTCCGCTCAAAGACCAAACCTTTACTAACACCACCGTCCACAATTCACCGCTTAAATGCCCTACGCTAATTACGTTTTCGATGTGCAAGGAAATAACGAGACTTGTAAACTGGGTGACCAAATGGGAGCGTGTCCGCGCGGAATGCCAAAACGGGGTGTACGCATTCACGGAATACCAAACGAGCGTTTTGCGAAATGACGTAATATTACGCGCTAGTTTACGTTAGGTTTGCGTTAAGTTTGTTACCGGCAGTTGGCAACTATGCGGCATGTTGTTTGATGGTGTTTTTTAAGAATTTGGTCGCAAGCCTGTCTGTAGTAGCAAAGATGGCACGCTTATACATACAGCAATTTCGTTACTCATTTCATTTTTATATATTCAATAAATTTAGAGTATTAAAAATATAATTTTAAAGAGTATTAAATATACCATGCCAAACACTCAAAATCATTTTTCGACATTTATATTTTTGTTTACTCGTAACGTTTAGTAAAGTATCTAAAACTTGTTATATGACCTGAAAATCTTCTTTCTATCTACCTATACCATAAGAACTAGCCTCGGCCTTTGGCTAAAACCTATGGTATAATTTCCGTATACTTAAGTAGGCAAAATTTTAGTATAAACGTATAACGTACATTAGTTGTACCTAATAGCTAGGTTTATAAGTAGGTACATAAAGAACATAATTTTCCCATTAATAATAATCATAACAATCAGCAGCCTGTCTGGTTTAGGCATTAACGTGCCTAAAGCCACATTCGTACCACGGCGGATAAGGATCATCTTCTACTCATATCATATCCAGACACTAATCTGTATTAAAATACCAATCAGCCAACAACAATATGCGATACTAATGGCATCCTTCCGAACGGGATTGGCGTACGAATGTTCATACTGAAATGGTATTTGTTCAAACAATCATGTACCCACCAGCGCAATTAGACACGCAGACGCAAGGAATAGACGATTGCTCCAAGGGTCTATTTATTATGGACATATTGTCAGTACATTACCACGCATGAGAGGAACAGCTAGAGATGTAAAAGGACTCGAGTCCTTTAGTACTAGAACTAGAGTCTAGACTATCAATTTTACAAGACTCTGTGAACTAACTAAGCTCAAAGTCTTGAATCAAACTAAGTTTAGTCTATTCACAAAGACTCATGCACTAAAACAGAACTCAAGTCTTAAAAAGGTTGAGTCTTATAAAAACACAAGCTTTGTTTTATTCATTGTGAGTTTGCTTATCTCATCTGATGTTAAGTGATATTAACGTGTACTATGGAGCTTGCTTACCCAGAAAATAGCGATTCACTCTAAATTATTAGTTATATCTCATCAAGTCTTAAGCGTTTTAAGGTTAATGTTTAATAGTTACAAAATCATTCATCCATTAATTAACACCTTTATTTTCCCAAATTCGATTCAGATTACAAATTTAAACCACAAAAGTACGTAAAATTAAGCATTAGATGCCTGATTTAAAAAGGACCTCCAAACGAAAAACAATTCGGTCCCGATTCGTAACGTATAAACTACTCGCGTGCTAAAAGACTCTAATTTTATTTTGCGCTCAAAAGCTCATATAGAGTTAAGTTCTCTGGTCTTCGAAATTGTAAGAGTCGTGTCGTAAAAAATTTGGTCAAATTTGAGACTCGAAGACTCGAGTTCTTCACATCACTAGGAACAGAGATCTCATGCGTTAAAATGGAACCGACCTCACTACATGTGATAATAGGGTCTACGTTGATGGGAAAACATTTAAATGTCTTTTGCATTTTCCTGACGCTTTATTGTGGCTTTAGCTGTGGTATGTTGGCTCTTTGGTCGGAATTGATCACTCGGAAATGTACATTATGTCTTTTCTTATAGAAATTAAACTGAGAATTTCATATGTTGCTCTATACTCTTGTGTCTTGGCAGAGATGAGAATGTTAAGATGGATGTGCGGTGTGACTAGAATGGATAAGATTAGGAATGAATATAACAGAGGAAGTCTGAAAGTAGCGCCAGTGACAGAAAAGTTAAGGAGTAGCAGATTAGCATGGTTTGGGCACATTATGAGGAGGGATGAAAGGCATGTAACGAGACGAGTATTGAGTATGAATGTGGAAGGATATAGAGGAACAGGAAGACTGAAAAAGGAATGGATGGACTGTGTGAGAAATGATATGCGTGTCAAAGGTGTGAGTGTGGAGATGACGGCTGATAGAGAAGAGTGGAAGGAGAAAACATGTTGTGCCGACACTGCCGACCCCACTTAGAGCGGGATAAGGGCAGGAGAATGATGATGCTCTATACGCTTGTACCTAAATATACTCGTATATAATTCAAAGGTGACTGACTGACATAGTGATCGATCAACTCACAGCCCAAACCACTGGACGGATCGGGATGAAATTTGGCATGACGGACGGACGAAGTCGCGGGCACAGCTAGTATGCATATATACCCCAATAGGTGTATTAACTGTCTGCTGTGCTAATAGTAATCCTTGACACAGTGACGTCACAGTGTAATGCCGAGTATGTAGTGAAACTCATTAATAATAAGTAGGTAACCGTATGACTTATTAACCACTCAAGCGGAGGCAATAGTGGAATCATCGCTTGGGGATTTAGTAATAACACAACAATGTATGTACATGTGTGATTAGGGTTTTAAGCACGTCACATAACATACATGTAAACTAACTTTAGAGATATAGATAAAATCTATTATAACGGGTAGTAAGGGATGTAAGGGTACCTATCATCTTTTTGCTCCAAGCCAACCTCACCTGCCCGTGGTGCACCCTGCTGAATAACGAACGAGGCACTGGCAACCCACGGGAGGCAGTATAAACATCACAATTGAAGGCGCAGCTGAATACCACAGGCCGATGACGGGCCAGCGTCACTGCTACGCCCGCGAAAAGCTTTGCCCTGCGATCGCCAACCCGCCTGCCCAGCCTGGCGATTATGGGTATATCCTCCAGTTGTTTGCCCTAAGTGGCGAACAACTAAAGAGGTGTATGTCCAGCAGTGGACTGCAATTGGCTGATGATGATGATAACGGTTACAAATTTAGAACGGAAGGATTATAGAAAACCATATGAAGATATAAACATAACATTAAACATAGAAAAACTTCCATGATCAACGCGTGTTGCATATCGGAAGCTCGAATCAGGTACATGACGAAAGCTCGTTTAGTAAATTAGTTGTGATTATGACCAATGTTTCGTCATTTAACATTTCTCATTCGTTTTACATTAACTCAATATGCTTACAGTAATCTAAAGTGTACAAATAAAGAATATCTATCTATCTATCTATTAACTCAATATGGTTTATTACCTACATATTACCTACTTATATTCACAGTATCTGCTTTCATTAGATAGCTTGTATTAGTTTTGAATATCCTGCTTCTTAGGAATTTGATTGGCAATATAAAAATATAATAAATATTCGCTTCGATTAACTTACAGGTTTGGTGAGTTCTTGTAAAAAAACTAGAATATAAGTAGGTATCTTGTACTGTTCACAATCCTAAAACTGGAACTAGTAGTAGGTACTTTTGTTTAGAGTTCCGTACAAAATATAAAAAAGCGAGCCCTGAGACAGGATCTCTCATACATCTGTCTGTCAAAACATAGACAAATCCCATAGTACATCAGTGCATAGTGCAAACAAAAAAGAAGAAATACACAAGGCCAGAAGATCAAACACACCGTAGTTCGACATCCCAAGAAAAAGAGCCTCAGCCTTTTATTATAAGCTGTGGACAACACATGAGAATTGATATGATACCTTTTAGGAAACATAAATGCGTGATAAGTTTGATTCATGTTCGGTTTATGAATCGGGCGAACCAGTTTTACTGAGCTGAAGCGCTGAATAGTAGCCCGTCCAGTTTTATCAGTACAGGTTTGTCTGGTCCACTTAAATCAACTCGCGTTCTAGAAAATATCACTTGATATAGAACAAACGCGTAACCCTTTGCATGTCATTGTACAAAATGGCGTTTTAGACGAAATGTTTGGAATTTTATTTGTTTGTGTTCATGTCTCACATTTTTCTTGTTTTTTTTTTGCAAAATGCGGCAGACGAGAAAATGTGATGCCTGATGGTACGCAATCGACACCGCCCATGGACACCTCATATCGAGTTCTGGGGTCGCTGTCGGCCTTTTAAATAAGTCAAAGTCAAAATACCTTTATTCACATAAACTTAAAATAAGCACTTATGAATCGTCAAGTAAAAAATAATGTACAAAATATAAAAAGTAATGTAAGTATGTGAATAAAAGCAATTTAAAAGAAGCTACCGCCGTGTTCGGAAGGATAGGAGTACCTACGCTCGATTCTTGAAGGCTCCCTAGAAGATGAGAGGAATTCAATTTAATTTGATAACTTTGTCAAGAATAGCATTATGAAGATTTATTAGAATGAAATGTCAAAGCTATGTTTCTTTAGATCAGTTTAGATAGATATTCTTTATTGCAAACTTGGACACAAGCTAGCGGTCCATCACAGATAGCCTTTGCGTTGAGGATAATTCAAAAGAAGGGGTAAAGTGAGATACTCGTACCAACCTATCAAGATTTGATAATATATTAATATCGTTATTGAACACAATGAATTTAGATTAAAATTTTACCTTTTATCAATTTATTACTTCACGGTCAATTTCATGCTGACTTCATTATGTAATTATTTAAGAGCCTATAAAAAATAATAAAAATTAATACAGATTTATTAAATATTAAATTCCCACATATCAAAGTTATTAAAGAGTTCATTAGAATATTTTACTAACCATAAAATGATAAACACAAATAATTTCCCATTTTCTTCATTATCACGAGGAAGTAAGGGCAGATTTTGCTACAACTTTTGTAATTATATCTACCGCTTAATTAATCATTCATGAGGATGTTATAGTGACTAAGCGTCAATTAAATAACCCAAAGGAAAAACGCTAATAGGCTATTTGATGTCCTATAAACGGTAAATGTGTAATTTACAAACTGGTATCTCACTGCACCCAGCGTTACATAACGGAAATTGCGAGTTTCTAGAATCGAACTTATCAAAGATTTCTAATAATTCATGCGCTTTTAACGGAATCAATAAGCGGTGAATGAACGGTGGTTACGGAAATGTGTCAAGGTTTGTACCTCCTTGTGTGCGCTAAATATGTAGCTCAATCTTGCACTATAGTGAATGATTTTAAAACGGCAATGCGGCAAAGATGCGAAGCGTTAAAAGAAGAACGGCAAATTTAGACACGTGATCGAACGTGAATCAATGTCGTATTTTGAAACTTTGAAGAAATTACTCGTGCAACCGTTCATTGGAATCAGCTTTCAACTGCGACTTTTCGGAATGGACACGATTAAGGGACCTTCGAGAAGCGAGCCTCCATATTCCTCAAGGGCCGGCAACGGCAACCTTTGACTTCCCTGGTGTTACGGTGTCTATGGTCTGAAATAGTCTTACTAAAAAATATGATTTCTAAAAATCTTTCCGATCGACTGCCATTCTATTACGATAACATGTATTTCTGCGATGATTAATCATTCGATAAAAATCTTAACCACTAAATCACAAATACTTTAAAAAAGCTATGCTATTTTGTGCAATGTTGGCACATATTTCTGTTCTATTGAGATTTTCGGTAAGGATTCGAGGGCCCTTGAGCTTGAGGTCTCCAGGGCACTGCCACGCTAAGCCCCTAGGTAGCTACGCCACTATTAATAGTTAATTAGTATTATTACACGCAGCAACTGCACTAGCAACCGTGCCTTTTCCGAAACACATAAATTCAAACACACAATTCCACGATAGAAACCGACGGTCCTTTCATACAAACTAATGATTGAATTCACAAAAAGACTTATTGCAAAAACGTTCTCACACGTGCGAAATACGCGTGTAGCGTGCGTTTACGTGCTATGTGTATCGGGGCAGGCAGCGTAACGAGCTTACACAACCGTAGTACATATTAACGCGATGCGCAGGCGCATGCCGCAGTGACAGACCCGCCGGCACACAACATGATCTACCACACCGCTGTGAGTCCTTTATATATTTTATAGTGAATATATAAATATAACAAACAACCTGTATAAATAAAAATGAGTCGCCGGAATATAGGTACACTACTGGCCTAAGTTCCGAATGACGGCATACCAAATGGGATAATTCCTTCTTTTGCGTTAGTTATTATTATGATAAGGTTTACTATGAGAAAAATTAACAGTAAAAGGTATGTAACGAAACAGGAATCGGTGACGGGTTTGGGATAGGGATTTTGTTCAGAAAAGGGGTAGGTAGGTAACCCCTTCAGTCCTGACATAGACGAAACCGCTCTAACCATTTCGCTACCGAGATTCGCAAATACTCGTAGATACCAATATAATTTCATAAGCTCTTGAAAATTAAAATTACCATGTTAGCATCGAAGCTCTAAATAAACTTTATAAGATAAACTTTTGTAAGAAATTGTATTAAATTTTTTCAATCTGTTCTAAACTTACTAACTTACAAAACTTAATCGCTGAATAAAGTTTAACAGGCTTTAAAAAAGACAATATTATGCATGATTACAAAAAACTAAATTATATCAGACTGTGAAAGCCACATAGTTTTCAATGAGATCTTAGTGTCAAATTTAAAAAAAAAGTTTTAATAAAAATCTATTTTATTTCTCCACTAGTTGCTTTCGCTTACAAAACAATCAATCAATCCTTCGAATGCAAGTCCTAATCTCACATTTCCCCACTCAACTCTGACCGCATTAACGTAGACTAATACCGGTTTCTATGCACAATCCATCGCTTACAAATGCACAAGACACAATAATAACTGTTCAATTACATGTATATTATGCAAATTACATTGCAATAAAACAACTCACCTGTAAATCCTGGATATCACACAATACTTATTGCATGTTATTTTGAATAGGAAAGGAAACGCAGAGGTCGATATATGTAATTAAACTACTCAATAAACGATACTCAATAGGAATGTGAAGACAATTGATGTACTTTTATGTACTGTCAATACATGACTGCTTCTTAAATTATGTATTATTTTTAAGCGTTTTATATGTATTACATATCCCCCGAGAATTGTGAACGGATTTCGAAATTGTTTTTTGTTTGAAAGTGTGTATTTTTGTCCTTTAATCTTCCTAGTTGGTCCCATCGTCACTATATTGAAGTTGGTTTTTTTTGTTACAAAATGCTGAAAAGCTTATGAAGATAACATAATAACATTATTTCTTACCTATGTGATTTCGAATTTTTTTTTGTTTGAAAATGTGTATTTTTGTCCTTTAATCTTCCTAGTTGGTCCCATCGTCACTATATTGAAGTTGGTTTTTTTTTGTTACAAAATGCTGAACAGCTTATGAAGATAACATAATAACATTATTTCTTACCTATGTTGTCTTCATAAGTACACATTGGCTTTACGGAATAGTGGCGTCATGAATGTAGCTAGTCATCATCATCATGATCAGCCTGTAAACGTCCACTGCTGGACACCACGCTTGGCAAACGAGTTGGTGACCGCAGTATGTTATATTTGTACCCAAGAAAACGCTGCTGCCTGTTTCCTGATATTCCCTTAGTCGTCTTCCACGACACCTACGGAATAAGATAGGGATGGGTGACCCTATTCTAAATACGGAAACCAACGGATTATTTTGTTAGTCAATTGGTTGAATATTCATCATCATCATCATCATCAGCCTATTGCAGTCCACTGCTGGACATAGACCTCTCCAGTTGTTCACCACTTAGGGCAAACTTGAAGGATATACCCATAATCGCCACGCTGGGCAGGCGGGTTGGCGATCGCAGGTTGAATATTATTCGGTTGTTATTTGTGGTACCTTCGCTGTTCTGATACCCATAACACAAGTGCTTAAGCTACTTGCTTTGGGATCGAAGCGATGTAGGTACGAGTATGTGATATTGTCTGATGTTTATAATTTTAAGTAAATTAATAAGCAACCACAGTGTTCCTATATTAAACGACGTCCACTTTTACTATAATAGTTGTTTGGAATTGATTGCGACCGATGTTCAGGTCCATATAATTTATTTCCATACACTGAAAGTTTTTTTAATTTGACCTTTGTAATATTGGTGTCGGGGGTGTGAAATATGACATAAAATAAAGGCCTTCATTTTAATAACGGAGCGTGAATAATTACCTGGTACTTAAGTATAATTAATTATTTTTTAATACTAGCCTCCGTCCGTGACTTTGAGTACGTCCATCAATTTTTTTTGCTACGTTAACATATTTTTAACAGACAATGGCACGAAAGTTTGTGGTTTATATTAGATACGAGTTCTTTTTTTTTTGTCTTTTTGAACTCCGATGTAGTATTAAGAACTTAATAAAAATGTATAAAGAATTCATTATTCAAGAAGGAATGCCGGTTGAGTTTACCTACATACAGCTTTTGACATAAATTACCCCCAAACCCAAAGGTTATCTTAACTATAACTAATATTATAAAGCTGAAGAGTTTGTTTGTTTGAACGCGCTAATCTCAGGAACTACTGGTCCGAATTGAAAAATTCTTATTGTGTTGAATAGACCATTTATCGAGGAAGGCTTTAGGCTATATAACATCACGCTGTAACTATTAGGAAAGAATAAATGATGGAAAATGTAAAAAAAACGGGGAATAAATAACTATTCCACGCGGACGAAGTCGCGAGCACAGCTAGTCTATCATTTTATAGTGTCTAAACCAGAAGTATTCATTACCCACTCTTACAATTGGCTATCGTATTCCTTAAAAAGTTTGTGTTAAATCTTGTTTTTTATAACAGTGGCAATATGCAATGCTGGGTTATGATCGCGTGGTGAGACAGAGATTTGCCCTAATTCTGTAATGTACCTACCTCACCCCTGTTAAACGGACGGACTACGCATTCCAATGAATGCTTTTGCGTAGTCTATAGACACCTTAAGGATTGTTATTAGGTATTTTTTAGTAAAATCATCTTTTTTTTTCATTAACAGCTGACCTTCGCCCTGCTGGTAGCCGCCGTGTGTGTGGCATCGCCGGTGCCCGATCCTGGATACCATCGTACACAGTAAGTTTTTTTTATGATTTTCTTATGTTTGTTATTTCCCATCGGATGTTAAGCGCCAAATCTGATGATGGTTACATCATATGGTGGGAAGAAACAATGACCTTCAAATGAAAGTACATTGGAAATTTTTAATACTGGGGATACTTTAAATTACGAAATATACCAAAGGATTATTAATCAAAGAAGGATCCCGAAGGAACAAATTGAACTTGTTAGTCTGCCTGGTTTTGACCATTCCCAATGAGGCGTATTTTCCCATCCCATTTGCCCTACCAACACGTTTTGTACTATCAACCCATTTTTGATCGGATTATTTATTTTAATTTCCATCTTTGCTAGATAAAATTGAGCTAGCAATTTAATAACCCACTGTCTTATCATTTTCCAGCATCAAGGTCCACATCCCACATGAAGTCCACACCTTACATCATCATCACGTGTCACATGTTCCCGTCATCAAGCATGTGCCGATCATCAAAGAGGTCCCGATCCTGAAGGAGGTCCATGTGGTCAAGCCTGTCCCTATCATTAAGACTGTTGGAGTGCCGGTGGTCCACACAGAACTAATCGAAAAGCCCGTCTTCGTGCCTATAAAGGAACACTTATCATGGCACTGATGATAGGACAAGTCAAAGTAAGTTAGATCGCTGACAGAGTCAAGCTATAGAGTAAGAGATTCGCACCCCGCGGGGCGCGGGGACGGACGAGAGCGGGGGACGTGTGAGGTGCGGGCGGGTGCCATCCTACAAGCATTTAACCTGTACCCCGCTCTCGAACTACTTCGCGCTGACATAAAAACAATACGCAGATTAAGGGTTAAAAAGCGAATCCATAATTTATACTCCGTTTTTCGGCATTAGAAACTGTGTGAATAAAGAAGCAGGGATATTAAACATTTTCTTACGAAAACATAATAAATTACACTAAAAGAATGATTTTGAGAGTGTTTAAGTGTCAACCTAATGAACGTTCCGTTTCATGTTTGCGACTTCTGCTTCTTTAGGTCTTTTATAGTCCACACTTTTTACGATGACTTTTTTGCTTGTCACATCTATGCTAATTAATGTGTAAACAGACCTAATTTGTATACTTTCTAATGCAAAAAAGCGAAGTAACCCATTGAGTATGTATCTTTTAAATCACAAAGCTTCAATCTTGAATGGTGAATTTCCATTCAACGCCCCAAATCGGTAGTGATAGATGCAGAAGTTACTGAATGAAATAAGCGACAGTCAGCGACCTGCTTACCATATTTACATATACATTTCTGTCTTTATTATGACGCACATTTACGATGAGTATTCGGTGTAACAGAATCGACGTTAATAGGACTTTTTGTTAAGTCTTCCATAAATGTGTGTTGAATGAGCTTTATGCATGACAGAACTTGGTGAAAACTTTATTATGACTTCTAGTATGATATTGAGACTATAAACGTTTAGGGATTAAGCTTTGTAATTCATTATTATAGAGTCGAAATTTAAAAAAAAAATATTTTACAAGCTTCGTCAATTACCGTTTTTATGCTCTCTAAATGATGTCACTTAATTGTTAGATCCAAGTGATAGTTGTTAAATATTGTAAATACATGTCCACTTGTTATTATATTTTTACATTACTTCTTAACTTCTGTTTTTTATTGCATCATCCATCCGCCAAGGGAGTTCATGTAAACCTTTAATATTGACAAAACCATAACATGGAGAATGTCATGCCCGGAAAATGCTGACGTGAACCGCTTCTTTAAATGACTAAGATGATAGGCCCTGACTATCAACGGAAAAATTTAGCGGGGGGGGGGGGGGGGGGGGGGGTAAGGCTTTCATATTTTAATTTTCTGCACAAAAAACACTCATTAAAAAACGAATTGAAATTGAAACGCACATTCTCCAACATCGGGGTTTCAAAGTTAGTAATTCTACTGGTCTTATTTTTCTGCAAAAATAGGGCAAGTAGTGAAGAAACCCCTCAAATGTAAATTGATAGTAACGACTTACTTCAGTGTCTTTTTCAGGCACGTTTGTAATTTCGATGTCCTCTTACCTGAAACAGAAATTAACTTTTTAACATGTTTACCTTTTCAATATTTACTTTAAATATTACTAAACTACAATAATTTTGTGTGTCACGAAATCTCTACGGAATTATATTAGGCAAAAGAGTTTATCGATTGGATCCCTTGTATTTCAGAATTTTATAAACACAGTCACTTAAAGCTTGACTACACTATCGGAAAACATAGGTTATTATCGAGATGCCGAAATTGCTGCGGTCACACGTTAGCGTATTCCCATAGTGTAGCTAATGCAATGAAGAGCATAGGCATTGCATACGCATATCCATCTTTATATCCCCCGCAAACGATTCAAACGACCGCCTGCAACGTTACGCATCAAACACACCACCAAAAAGCGCAGTGCCAAAATCAATACTGGAACACAAAAGCCACCCATCACTCATTAAGCGGACGATTATATTTTTCCGCGCGTTCATACCGCCGCCTGTCCGATATTCGACCAATTAACTCTTTTGTGCCTACACACTTGCCACTGATAATTATTTCGCCAGTGAACACAGCCCTTGACAGTCCGATAGCGCACTCAACAAAACTGAGATGGCAATTTAAAAGCCAATTTAATTCACGAATTATTTGCATAAAACAATGGGATACCCGTGTCGAATTATTTAATTTATCTTTGCGGTCTATCGTGCTTAATGAGTAATGACAATGAGCTTATGAACGGCGGCCCTGTCGAATAAACCTATCCGCCATTCGCCTTATTCCTAAGGCGTAAGGTCGAATATCGCTCGTTACGAACAAGAGAGGCTAGATTTCAAATAGGTTTAGGACTATTACCGGCGTTGATTCTAAACCACTAAATTCCCGCGGTTACATTTGGTTAGATTAGCAGAAACAGATGTGTAAAGGTAGGAATTATCAATCAATAACGATTCGATAGTGCCTGTTTATTCGTAGTCGGATAAAATGAATTAACTACGCTACGTTTGTTTCAGTTTGGAATTGGATTAGTTTTAGATGTGAATGAGTTATTTTGAATGAATATGAAATAATCTGTGGTTACGTTAGCTTTAATTCCACGAAAAGGTTGCAAATGGGCAACCACAGGTTAACTTAATACCTAAACATTCCAAGAACTCTTTATGGGCCGCTTACTAAATATATAGATGACAAATGTAACTCCTTTATCTAGCTCCGTATATTAGAATTTATTATTAATAATCTTAAGAAAGACGCTATAAATCTAAGTATATTGTAAATTAACAGTTTCAAAAACTCCTTTCGTTCTACCGTAAAAGGCTATGTAGTAGACCAGGGCTTTTCAACCTGTGGGTTGTATTGCGTCCATTACTCGACACTAGAATAAAGACACAATTTCCTGAAGAAAATTGTTAGTCATTAAAATTACATAGCCTTCAATAAATATTTACTTTTGCCCGACTATCGCCTAGGAGGTAGCGAGAATAATGGAACCTCTAAATGGGTCAAGGGTTCAAAAAGGTTGAAAAATGCTGTAGATAGACTACTAATCTATCCGATTTTCTAACTAATCTCTTGCACAAGTCGCAGTGTGACGTATATCGATATATTCTACGATTATACGAGTAAAATCCTATTAGTACATAAAGCATTTTGTTTGTCAGCGCAAAACTCGGGCGTACTCGTATTCGACTACGCAGCGAAAAATATACGGGCTGAGTATGGCGGCCAAACTTTCGTTATTAATGAAGCGAAATCATGCGACTCAATATACTGGCAGCAATCTGTGATTTCCGGAAAATTATGGCGTCGACGAATTTTTTTTTTAAATTATACAATGCGATAAGCAATTATGCACTCCGGTAATTTCTCTATCCGAAACATTGGAGCGGAAAATTTGTTTTCGCAGACAAATAAACATACTGAGGAGATAATGAGTCGGTTTGCCGTTTGTGGCGGCGGGTAATTAAAATCGGATACATTTTTCCGTAACAATTGACTTGTCGGAGTAACAAATACGTGTCAGATACAGGAAAAATAATGAATTCAGTCATTCAGCATTTTCTGTCCATTTGTGATACACGATTTTACTAGGCTAGGCTAAATTGTATTAAAAAAGCATAACAGAATTGATATTAAATAACATAAAAGTTAATAATCTTATTCATGGCGTATAGCCAGACAAATCCTATAGGCCATAGGTGCCAACTAACAAGTGATTGATTCGGTTACTTGTCCTTTGCTACAGCGACTTGGGATCTCTTTCGCTCTACAACAATCGACCCAAATTCGATATTTACATACCACATATCCAACAGATCTCATCATCCCAAAAAGATGAACAATATAGGTATGTACATATACATAGGTACCCTACCATTATAACTACGTCATCAATAATCTAAGTAGATACAGTGTTAATTAATATTTGGTAGGTAATAAGCCAACCGCAATATGTACCAGCCATCTAATGACTAGGCTGATAGTTAGTTAAACTTTAAAATGCGGTGGTCGCCAGCCAGGCGGGTAAACTAGCTGGGAATTTGAAATCTCTAGTACGAGTAGTCTTAGTCGACTCTTGCGACAATTCATCAATATCACCTATTGCAGTCCACTGCTGGACATAGACCTATCCAGTTTGTAATGTGTGGGGATCGAACCCACGACCCTTGGCTCAGAAGGCAGAGGTCACTACCAATTGAGCCACCGAGCCAGTCTTTTGGCATTTTACCATCGGACGAGCAGGAACATGGTAAGAAAGCACTGATTTGCGGTGCAGGTTCCACTTGCACAAAGCGTTTTTCCTCTACTTACGTAGAGTCCGTGGTCTCCTATAGATATAATATACAGAATTATCAAGGCGAGAATTAGTGAAGATGATACCTGCGTATCTTAATAGAATGATTCGAATTTTACACATTCGCAAACTTACCTAAGTAAGTAGAGAATAGTAGGTAAGGGTACTTACCTTACCTACTATCCTCTAGTCTAGAACCATTTTTACCGATACTCAAAACATTGACATACATACTGCATGACTTGGTCCAATAAGACACGGCTATCGTACCGACCGGTTTCTACTAAACATGCAAATTATGACGTCATTACAGATAACGGCATTTTATGCACGTCGCGAGTCTCAGAAAGTGACTGGCTATTTTGTTAAACTTTCACATGTGGCTCGTTGGTCTAGGGGTATGATTCTCGCTTTGGGTGCGAGAGGTCCCGGGTTCAAATCCCGGACGAGCCCATTTTTTTTGGTGTTTTGTGGAAGAATTTTAAGCAGTATTGAGTAGTTATTATACTGATATATTACTTGTTTGTTAACTTAAAGATAAAAACATTTCTTCATTCCAACATCATAAAACAAAATAATATATTAGTGCTTTGCTTGATTTAAGCAAACATACAACCTATAGATAAACATATGCGTTAAGCCACATTCCCCCATAGTCACAAATTATAATCATAACAATAAACACACATTCGCACACAAATTCTAACAAGGAAGTTAGCCTAATCCCAGTTACGCATTCCGCCTAGCCAATTCACAACAAAACAAAACACCGCCATCAATATTACCACCCCGAAATACACCCTAAACGCAAGATATTAATGCCTATCATCGCATAGCCCGCCTCTCCTCTCATTTGTTTAACTCATCAAGGAAAAAGATCAATTAGGGAGATTAGTTATCTTCTTTAAAGATTACGTCATTGCAAGCAAACGATGGGATGGGGGAGCCACCGAGTTTTGTCAAAAGCAATGGGGACTGTGACGTCATGTACTTCTGGTATATTTCGTGAGAATAGGTAAGTATGAAGCAGGGTGCGTTGCTTTGATACAAAATATTTTTTTTTATTCCCAGCAAGAAGATTTTACAGTTCTTTGGCTTATAAATAAATAAATAAATAAATATTAGTTACTTACTTTGGGATCAGAGCAATGTAGGTATGTGCTACATTGCTCTGATCCCAAAGTAAGTAACTTAAGCACTTGTGTTATTATGGGTATCAGAATAACGAAGGTACCACAAATAAATACTTAAATACAAATATATACACCCAGACACGGAACAAACACAAGTGTTTATCACACGAATGTTTGTCCCGGATGGGAATCGAACCCACGACCCTTGGTTCAGAAGGCAGGGGTCACTACCAATTGAGCCACCGAGCCTTATACTCGTATACTATTTCTATTAAATAAAACTTAAGCCTATCTTGTTCTGTGCCTCGTCTTTCTAGGAAGGTAGCGTGGTGCCCAAACTGGAAAACATCCGTATTGTGGGAGCCTACACGATTACGATTGACAATATAGCTAAGCAGTCTCAATTTTAGCACTGTTTCTTAGACGATCTGAGGGTACTTGTCAGCGTAGGGGAGTCCGGGAGACTTTATCAGGTGGGAGAGTCCTCCATCTGTCAAAAATCAACTTAAATATTGCTCTAACGATACGTCAAGACGGTCTATAACGATAGGTGTACCAATGACCGTCTGTGTGATGACCGATGAGGTGTAAGTATGAAAAAAGGTTTGTAGTCCAAAAGAGGTGGCGAATGACAGGCCGATTTGGAGCCAGACACATTTTGGGTCCCTGTGCCATGTTATATTCGTAAGGACTAGCTCCATAAAACTTGTATGCAAATCCCTTAGCCCAGAATTAACTAAATTGATGTAAACATGGTTCCCGTTGTTGAGTTAAGCTATAAATCTACAAAGATCTTGTAGGGCATTAGAAAAAGGCTTTTTAATAAATTGTTACAATTAAAATACAATATATGATATTTGTAAATACACTTGGGATATAGCTTTTACAGTAGCACGACATAATGGCTTCCCAACGCCTGACGGAAAGCGAAAGAGAAGCCCAAGTCGCTTTGGCACTTGGGACATTCCTAATGTACTCGAAACTAAAAGACAATGCTCACTTACATACCTGATCTACCTAAACTTAATTGTACCACTTACAACCGACGCTTCAACTTCTATTATCACCAACACAATATCCAATAACACAAAATTATCGGTAATTACAATATTATACGCCTATTATATTACAGGCTAATACCCTCATTATATCCTAAGTGGGACGTTCGTGATTGTCAATAAGAATTTTTCTATAGAAAATGTAATAAAATAGATAAAGATACGGTTCTCGGTAAAAGGTTCATAGCAAAATTTCGACGGAGCGAGTTTGCGGGCTAGAAACTAATAGCATTTTCGCGTCTAGCACTGCTAGGTATGCTAGGATTGCTAGGTTTATAGGTTTCAGTTCCACCCACAACACGGACAGTGCATAAAGTATGCAAATCATTAAATTAGCAGTATAAGGTAGGCGATTTCAATTATTAATCTTAACACGCTTATGTTTGAATCTAACTTTTACCTTCGTTGGTTATTAATTGTTAATTTTTGAACTAAAAATAGGAACTAAATAAATAACTAACCCAAGACATGCCACGCTATGTCACACATCGCCATCTAGCCCTAAACTAAGCCGAAGCTTGTACTATAACACAAACACCCAGAGCAAACACCCAGACCAATACAGACATTTTCTTGCAAACAAATGTTTGTATAGTGCGGGGATCGAACCCACAACCCTTGGCTCAGAAGAGATCCCAACCAAATGAGCCATCGGGCCAGTCAAACTGTTAGGGTACACGTGAAGCAATGTACTAAGCCGAAGCTTCTACTATGGCGACACAACTTGATAAATTTATATTCAGATTTAGTTAATAGCTCACCTCACCTTTTCTTTTAACTATCCTCTACCCAAAGGTTGTCTGGAAGAGATCGTTTATAAGATATGCGATAAGATAACCCAAGACATGCCACGCTGGTCACACAGCGCCACCTAGCCCCAAACTAAGCCGAAGCTTGTACTATGGGTACTAGACAACTGATAAACTTACATAATTTTTTTTTTGTAAATAAATACATATTATACATAGACAACACCCAGACCAATACAAACAGAAAAGTTCATGAACACAACTGTTTGTACTGTGCGGGAATCGAACCCACGACCCTTGGCTCAGAGGGCAGAGGTCACTACCAAATGAGCTATCGAGCCAGTCATAAGACCGCCTATATTGTGCAACATATGTCTATTATACTTAGTTTTTAACATACAACATATGTCTAAATCAACTATATGGTAGGTATGCAATAAAGTATATCTATCTATCTACTACATATTATAACTAGAAATAAAAGTCAGAAATAAACGATCGTCCAAGCGACTTATGTTCCCACTAACAAAATAGGCGTGGACTATCAGGTAATAATGAATGTCCTAAACTAAACCAAAGCTTCTATTATAGGTAGATAACTGATAAACTTACTTAGAATACATAATAAAACTACTAAATAAAAGATATTTAAACGATCGTCCAAGCGACTTATGTTCCCACTAACAAAATAGGCGTGGACTATCAGGTAATAATGAATGTCCTAAACTAAACCGAAGCTTCTATTATAGGTAGATAACTGATAAATTTACTTAGAATACAGATTAAAACTACAAATAAAAGATATAAACGATCGTCCAAGCGACTTATGTTCCCACTAACAAAATAGGCGTGGACTATCAGATAATTATGAATCGCGTTATCTCTAGTAAAGGAAGTGGCAAATCTAGAAGATATAAGGCGCTATAAAAATGGGCCTCGGCTAAGGGATGGCCCAATTTGGCTTATTTAACTGCTATCCAACGACAAGATAGGCCTTCCTCGGAGTTATTAGTCCTTAACAAAATTGGTGTGATTTTTCTTTCGTGTTATTTGTTGCTTGTCCATTTTTACTGTTTTGTCTGAGCTGAATGTAGGCTTCAATTTGAGATAAGGAATAAGTAAGGCAACATATAAAGTAGGTTACACGTTCAGATTTATATATGCAGTAAGTAAAGTACCTACGTTATGGTATACACTGGACGACTAATTTTATTGTCTGTAGCCTGTCTGACTGTGCCAGACCAATACAAACAGACATATTCATGCGTACAAATGGTCGTACTATGCGGGGATCGAACTTACAACCCGTGGCTCAGAATGCAGAGGCCACTACCAAATGAGCCCATTGGGCCAGTCATTGTACGAATATTTACTACGATTTACGATATTGTACTAATTGTTTAACGTGCGCTCCAAATAAGTGGGAAGGTAAGCATAAACATAAAATAAAATCATTTATTAACATAATACAGCTACAGTTTGTGTTACTATAGATACTGCACTAGGCTCGCAGGCCTGTATCGCAGTATCTATAGTCTTTTTCAGATAGGATGGGTACGCTGACACATCAGTGACACTTGTCAACGAATCCTTTTTACGCAATTTCTATGACAAAATGATAAATAATCATCAAAATAAAAAGTGTTTTCACTTTGTTTATAACGCATGATAACAGAGATTTACTTTAATTTGTATTTGAAACCATAAATAACATTATAATGTACATAACTAAAGAAATCTAATACATTAAATATTTTTTATCAGTAATGCTTGATGCGTAAATTGAAACGTATTTTCATAGGGATTGAAACATTGAAATCGTTATAATACCGATTTAATCGTAAAATCGCTTCACGATTTTTCAACTATTGTATAAATTTTATTAAATGTTTAAATTTTTTAATAAAGGATAAGCAGTTATTGGTGTAAAATCGAAAATCTTGTATAACACGACTGAGATATTACAATTAGATGGGTAGTTTAATCGTAATTCAAATAATTATCTTTGTAAAATGAAGAATGGAGAGATTCTTCAAACTCAGATTGATCTAATGATTAGTTTTATATAATTTTGAATGATAAATAAATATTTTTTTATTAAATCATGCAATTTTTAATTATCTCGAAATCGATTCTCTCTCCATACAAAATGAAATCGATAAATCATAAAATCGATTTTTTTACCTTCGATTTTCATTTTACCACATGACTATAAACTTCAAATCCCAAGTGTCAGCCTACCCATCCTATCTGAAAAAGACTATAATGGTGACTAACTTTTAACATTTATTTTATATGTGTGTGAGTGTGTGTGTGTGTGCTTAAGTGTGTGTGCATGAGAGAGAGAGAGAAGACGTTAGAGTACTTGAAAATATTGTAGTTATTTTGAAAATCAGCATGTCATACGGGAAGGATTTGTTCGGTTTCAGTATACGATAGGTCCAATAGCCAGTTTTTAATGATTTGTTTAGCCTTATGCAGTTTAAGAAGCTTTTCTGTCTTTCTCATGAACTATCTTGGGATAGGTAGCAATTTCATCACGAGTAAAATGACAGAAAGTTCACTAACCTCTACGCCGTAACACGAAAAGGTAACATTGGGCAAATAACCCGGGCTCTTTACTCACAAGCAGGCGCCCATCACTCCGCTACGGGGCAAACACAGGTGTGTAACCAAGTAACAAATTGTGCATTTTAATTTATTCCCTGGCAAGCGAAGGCAGGGCTGGACGCGACGGGTCAACGAACCCAACTACGAATTTGTTAACTCAAACACTTGTAAATACAGTCCGAAGTTTTGAACAATGCTATGATTTGCATCGCTTCAAGAAAGTTCCTTGAAATTGTTTGCTTTTAGTAATTATTTTTAAAGTTTGCAGTCTGACGCGTGTGCTATAAGTTACTATAGATCAGGGGTGGTCAACCGGTCGTTGATGGCTATTAGCCCTATATTAAAAAAAAGTCGATCATAGCAATAAAAACATTTATAATGCGGTGATGATGACGCATTAACACAATCGTGCGTTACGAAACCCCAAAACATAATACGCCCTAGCTAAGTCCGTAGTCAGGAAAAAAAGCAAAACCAAACATATATGTGAAATAACAATAGTAATAGGTACTCTTCTGACCGAGTTTCGGCCACAGTCAAATACGCAAGAAATAGTAAAGCACAAGTGTGTACGCAAATACAGATGTAATCTCTGATCCTTTACTCTTCATAAACCGATCGAACGGCCGTTCGACACGACCGAAGAAAGATCAGGTGCAGGCCTAACATGCTAAGAAAGTACTATATGTTCTTTATAAACATTTGATCAAGACGTAGGTTGGCCTACCACCCTTACGTAGTCGACATACCTTTCATCCGTACAAAAACATTTGCTAATTCCTTCCTGCCGAGGACGGCCAAAATATGGAATTCTCTGCCAGCTGACGTCTTTCCTGAGTGTTACAACTTGGAGGTTTTTAAGGCTAGAGTGAATAGGCTTTATCTAAGTAAGCATGTTCCATCCTAGACCACATCACCACTTAACATCAGGTGTGATTGTGGTCAAATGCTTTCTTAGAACTAAATAAAAAAAAATAATCTTAACTGGCAACAATACTTTGTAATTTAATTAGTCGATAGTTCGGCGTAGCCTAGAGGCATAAGTAGCCAAGGCCATTGATTTAACTTTTTTGCAAAAGAGTCTAAAATTTTATATACAACATCAGTAACGATCAGCTGTTTATTAAAATCTTCAGTCCACTTCATTGATTCTTAAACGTTTTACCACAAGCTTTATTATTTTTTCCAAATATTATTCTAACAGCGTCAAAAACATCCAACTTGGCAAAACTATGCTAAAATAGTATCCAAACTGTCTTAGAAACGTTGAATATAAATTCTAAAACCTATTTTTAAATTCACAACGTATCCAAACCTTTTTGAATTTGTTCAAACTTAGGTGCTCCTCAGGGAATTTCTTTTACGCTACAAATCCCTGAATCTCAAACGGTTCATGATTAATAAGGGCCGGTCTAGACTTGCTTTTTCTAGACCATTAAAGGTTTGATGTAGCACCTAAGTAAAGTCTAGGCTTGGGGCTGGCATCATTAATAATGTAGCTAATCGCATACCGACCCCTGTATCTGAACTTATCTGTAAGGTGAGGTATTCCTATAACAAAGGCATTGTTGTGGTATCGTTCAAAACTCACAAATAGGCTTTTATTAATGATGCCCATTCAGGGATCATACAGATTCCAGGGTTACGGAGTATTTATACCACAGGTTTTTATTGCTGTTGGTGACTGCAATCGGCAAAGCCATGCCGAGCTCTCTTTAAAGAAGGACATGTCGTAGCGATCAAAAAACATCGCTGCTGCTCCCAGCAATACCTCCCAGGAATACCTCCGTATTCCCAGAGTTTGCTAGCAAGAAAACGAACAGTTTTAGTTGAAGAAATAAAAAGTTATGGGCGAAATCGATTTCGCTTCAAGCCAACCTCACCTGCTCGTGGTGCATCCTGCCGAAAAACAAACGAGGCACTGGCAACCGACTGGTGGCGGTATAACCATCATAATTGAAGGCGTAGTTAAATACCACAGACCGATGACGGGCAGCAGCGTCACCGGAGCTAGAAGCTATGCCCTGTGATCGCCAACCCGCCTGCCCAGCGTGGCGATTATGGGTATATCCTCCAGACGTTTGTCCTAAGTGGCGAACAACTGGAGAACACTATGTCCAACAGTGGACTGTAATAGGCTGATGATGGGCGAAATCGTGTCCAGATTGTACGGATGGACCCTGCCGCGGCTACTACTAGCTACCTACTACTGTATGACAATATATCTATCCTGATTCTGTACAATAAGGATGAATCAGGACATATGAAACCAATGCCAATTAACGTGCTCCATTTACCCTTCCGTAGACATTAGTTAATCAGGCAATTCATTTATAGAATAGATTTATTTTTCATTTGTTCGAAGTTGTGTAGTGAAAGTAGTCTATATTAATGAGACATCTGGTTTCCTTTCAATTGAGTACGCCATTAGCCAAGCAAATAATGTATAACACTGTGTTTAGTATAGTCGTTATCTAGTCAAATGTACCTACGCTTCTCATATAGGTAGATATTGCACAAAATGAGTCTAGACTGACCCTACAATAGCAGTTAGATGCCAGACACTCTGATTATTCACTGTATTGTAGCTAAGTATATATTCTTGTAAAGATTAATTTAGAGATTGTTAACACAGAAATAAGATAAAAATTTAAATAAGGGAGTCCCCTTGTATGACTAGGATTAGCAGGGACTATGAAAGCGAAAGGGTTGTCAGGGAGCTATCATCTTTTCGCTCCAAGCCACCCTCATCTGCCCGTGGTGAATCCTGCTAATTAACGAACGAGGTTCTGGCAACCGACTGGTGGCGGTATAACCATCACGATTGAAGGCGCTGCTAAATAAACACAGGCCGATGATGAGCAGCAGCGTCATGGGAGCGAGGAGCTACGCCCTGCGATCGCCAACCCGCCTGCCCAGCGTGGCGATTATGGGTATTACCTCCCTACTACAAAAAACAAAACCGATCGTTCGTTGAACGGATCGTGTATTGTTGCCCCATAAATCCCTCTCATTTGTCCCTCCCGTGTTTTAATATATCAATTAAATTGTTGAAAATCGACGTGGACGAATTTTAGTTCGTATATTATTCGAATACGGGAGGGACAAATGAGAGTGATTTATGGGGCAAAAATACGCGATCCGTTCAACGAACGATCGTTTTCGTTTTTTGTAGTAGGGCCCCAGGTGTTTTTCCAAAGCGGCGAAAACCTGAACAGGCTATTGTCCAGTAGTAGACTGCGATAGGCTGATGATGATGATGAAAGCGAAAGACAGGCTCAATTCTCTGCGGCAACGGACAAGTAACTTATCAGTTGCCACCATCATGATGGTCTGTAAAATTATATTGGCTACACAGAATTATTACGAAACGCTACCGGAGTCACTTCACGTTTGCCAAGTCAGGCGGGTAAACTCTACCACCGGCTAAGAAGCTGAACCCTCAAGGAGTCCCCTATTCGGCTTTTACGAGTAGTAGTAGTACCCATGAGAAGAAATGGGGCAGTTCATTCCATGTTGTATTTCCACAAACGGAGAACTATGTATTCTTTTACGTCCCTACACGAAAAAAATCATGTAGGTAGGTACCTAATAGAAGAAATTTATCTAATCCTAAAAACAATGGCAACTTCATTAAACCCAGTAGTTACCCAATGTTCGTGACTGATGGATGATGTACTAAAGCACTAGTGCTAGGAAGTAACATAATTTGTTAATTACTATACGAGGCTTTGTGCCAGAACAAAGGAGTTCCTAACACGGCGAAAGAACGCGTCATTCTCAATATCCATTAATCATAGTTTAATTAATTATACACGAAGAAAACTCCTTTGAATTGAACTATGTATAAAAACTACTACATAAAGCTGTTATGTAGTTGGTACAAAATTAAGTTAATCATTGGTTAATTACATACTTGTTCTTAAGGCCTCATGGCACCACTCCATAAGGCGCTTGACGGAGGGACATGTGTCTTTAGAGTATTTTTTTTAGGTGTTTTATAGTGCAAACTTCTCACGATGACATTTTCTCTTGACGTGTACCCTACATATAAAAAAAAAATTGTGTCCTTTTTAATTCTAATAACACGAAGTATCACAAACTGGCCGCAAAATTGCTTTTTGCTTTTAGATATGTTATTTCCTTTGTTTTTTATTTCAACTAAGTATGCTTTGATCTGTGGCATCTCGGTATTTTAATTTTTTCTTTAAATACTCTGAGCTCAGCTGGTCTCTCATTTTCTTTGTAAAATCTTAACTCTGCCTATCTCTGGGGGAAAATGTGTCTACTTCTGGCTACGAATCCATCTTATAACAACCAATTGTCTATTTTTAACATTGATATCAAATTTCAATATCAAAACCAATTATTAGTAAGCGTTAGGTACAGAATATGTAATATCTATTTATACGTTTTCCCAACATATAATAAATCTATTATTTACCAAATTGTACTGTTTCTCTCGTTAATCAGTAAAAGGGAAGTCTATAAATACATCCTCAATTAGTGTAATAAAATTAACTCGTTTTAAAATAGGTACATAAACATTTCCAATGATTTTAGTGGGTTGGGGGTAGAGATACAAGGATAATCATTTAATAGCATTTCCAGTGGAAGCACATTAAAATTTTATTATGATAATAAAATTAATATTAGCGCCAGAAATGTATGCAGCTTACGTCTTATTTCAAACAATTCAAAAAGCTTCCGAGTTTGACAAAGTTGTACTCGTATATCACTCAAGTTCAACTAGATTTACTTACACGTTGTTCTTGATATAATCGTATTACTTATATTGAATACTAGCTGTGCTCGCGACTTCGTCCGCGTGGAATAGTTATTTTTCCCCGTTTTTTTTTTACATTTTCCATTATTTCTTCGCTCCTAATAGTTGCAGCGTGATGTTATATAGCCTAAAGCCTTCCTCGATAAATGCTCTATTCAACACAAAAAGAATTTTTCAATTCGGACCAGTAGTTCCTGAGATTAGCGCGTTCAAACAAACAAACAAACTCTTCAGCTTTATAATATTAGTTAAGATTGATGATTTATAAGTCGTACTAGACAATACTGCAAGATTGAGTCATTATTCCACTTCTTATTTCGATACATTTTTAAGAAATTAATCTTTAACTCAAGGGCAACGTCGCTATTTTTAGTCCCCGGCACAAAAAAGGGATGCTTATAAGTTTACTATATTCATCAATGTCATTTTGATCGAAAACAGTTCGAACATGTCACAAATGTTCAAACTTTTTTAGTTTTCTGTTGAAACGACCAAGTTCTCGAATGGCTTTGAGCACGGAACGTTATTTGCTTTACGATTTTTTCGTCGAGTTCCCCTTATGTTATACAGTTAAGTTTCAACCGCAAATTACTTAGGTAATTGCTGAATGAGGAAACGACACACGTATAGTTATAATAATAAAACGTGATATTGTTGTCACTTAAGCTGTAATTCGTAATTCACTATTGGTTTTTTATACCAAATAAAAAAACTAACATAATATAAATATTACAATAAACCCCAAGACATGCCACGCTAAGCCACACAGCGCCATCTTAACTTTTCAACCTAACCCAAAATAAATAAAAAAATCTCATTTTAATCTAAAACAAATACCTACATACTAAGTATTTGTTTTAGATGGTTTCCGTTCGAAAGTAAGTTACTTTCCACCGAAATTATTATTCTTTACGTTACATTACCAGTTGATGATATTTAACTCAGTGATATTACCTGAAACAGAAAAAAACAAATCCTTGATATCACACATAAAAGTCACAATGATACAAACAATTTATATTCATCAAAGAAATTTTACCGTAAGTCACTTTACAAGTTAGGCCTGAGTTGCCAACTGAATGTAACAAAAGTTTGTAACGAAAGAGGGTTGAAATGTATTAAAGTTTCACTTATTGAGTTTTGGAGTTGCATTTAGTTTCTATATTTACTATTTATAATGCTTAACATCTAAGTGCTCTTCTTCAATTCCTTTAAGAAGTTGCAAGAGAATTTAAAAAGAAATACTGACTTTCTGCTAAGAGTTAAATTGTTCGATTCTTATTTTACGTCTGGTTTAACTAAGCTAACGGTGATATACTCGTAATATTTCACATCTATGAAGTCAAGCATTAGTTCAAAATACGAAGGATTAGTGTGCTGAAGTAGCAGCAGAGGGCTGATCATATCAAAAAATGCCGTAAAACCCATAGTCGGTCACCGCTTTTAGGTTCTTTTAATAGCCCTTTTATGCAAATGTTGCAAAAAAGGGCCATTAAAAGAACCTAAAAGCAAAATGTTGAAGATGCGTTACCGATCTTCAAGAAAAATGCATGCATCGATGAACAATCAGATTGCCAATGTAAAACAGTAAGGCGTTGCGATAAACAAATAATGTTTGGACGACACAAGACCATCATCGTCTTGTAAACAAGATAGGTACTTCAAAACATAAACACATTGTTACAAATATTGACACTATGGGTCAATATATTTAGACGGGCTATCGTCCGTCAATTGTTTCTTATATAAGTAGGTAGGTATATACCAAAATTCCAATAGTCATCACAACATTCAATCGGGCATGAGAAAATTCTCCAAAGAATGCGGATATTCTTTCGACAAAGTGAATTCTCGTATCGCCATGACGTCAGCGGAGGGTAGGGGTGGCAAAAATTGGAAAATTTTATGAAACATTTTCATTGTGTTAAGACTATGAGAATATTATTTTTGTTAAGAACAAATAAATGATACATACCTACATTATAAACTGAAGTGTCGTACTAAGACAGAGTGTAAAAGAAATCAAGATTTTAAGTACTCAGCATGTTTCCATATTTATTCATACATAAGTTATGTTCAGTTGTAGTGTGGTAACAGAGCAGTCGCAGGTTCGATCACCGCGCAGTACAAAAACTTATGTGCATGAACATGTCTGTTTGTATTGGTGTGGGTGTTTGTTATGTAGGTATAATAGGTACATATTTATTTACAAAAAAATAATATCTAAGTAAGTTCATTAGCTGTCTAATACCCACTTCTTCTTCGCTAAGGCATAGTTTGGAACTAGATGACGCTGTGTGGCATGTCTTGGGTCGTGATTATTATAAAGTAAACGGTTGTAACTCAGTACATAAATTTGTTCTGTTCCAAGACTCTATCTTGCTAATACAAATCCTATACGTGCGTCATAATGGCACACTTATGAAAACTATTACTATACTCGAAGGTAAAATAGAAGGCAGGAAGAGGGAGGCCAAGACGAATATGGAACAGTTGAAGGAGAAAATTAATGTCATAACGTACAGGGAGTTGAAGGCGCTGGCGGAGTCCTGGAAGGAGTTGAAATTACTCCACCGACAAGAGCAAAGGTCTTAAATTTAGAATCAATTAATTAACTCTACTATTCTATAACTTCCATGGGCGAGTCTGAACCAAACTTGGGCCAACCCTACCGCGGGGTGGGGGGTGTCTGGCCCAGCCGGCGATCAGTCACTGTCAACTTGCCGATAGCGCGGGACATCTCCGTATCGCGTACAATTTTATCGTTAGCGATAGCAATTCTTATTTTTAATCGAAACTTTTGCCGGAGGCTGTGATCAGCGGGGGATGACGACGTAGCGGGAACAATATTAAGAGGAGTTTTCTATCTTGTTCTATCAATACACGCTGCCGATATAACGTCTACACGATTGCTCTGTGGCAACCGATTCAGCGTTTCTGAAACAACATGATTCAGGGTTCCTCAAGGCTTAAACCAGGGACCGTACATATTACGGTTGACTTTATCACTTTATTTTTAATTGAAATTAGAGTGATGAAGATGTTTTTATACATTTTTCTGTATGAGATATAGGTATACTATACACCTAAGGTTAAGGTCTTTGGGTCGCAGTATTACAAATCTACTACGAACCTAACCTGAACCCTCTGGTTCAGCAGTCGACGGAGCAAATTGGCTGTGTGACAGACAGACAGACGCACGAGTGATTCTATAAGGGGTCCCTTTTTAATTTTTGTACGAAACCCCAAGACAAAGCGTTATTAAAGATATTCTGTACTCATATCAAAACATAATCGTTTATTATAAGTTCTGCATCGCCATTCATCTTTGCACCTTTGAATACTACCATGAGTGCACATTGGCTGTTGTTCAAAGCCAACAGTTTCAATCGATCAATCCGTCTAAAAACTTTCTTTAGCCCGACGCGAAATGAGCTTTACAATATCTCATAAATTTCACATCTCAACGGCCATTCAAAGCGTTCAAATGGCGTTGCATCGTTATTGGTCCTCCGGGATTTATTACTTGGCTGATTTTTTTCAATTGCTTCGAATGGTGCCGAACGAGATTTATAAGACGTTTCTTACAAAGAGTCACGTAGGATTCGTCGGGCCGTGCCCGAGATACGTCCTAGAGTCGGAAAATAACGATTGACGATAAACCGTGGAAGTGGAAAATCACATTTTCGACGAATGACGAAAAGACGCCACGTCCCCAATTGATGGGCTTATTAAACGGCGGAGATAAAATCGTTTAATTAAGCCTTAAACACAGACGGCTTTTGGTTGGTATTTATCGGCAACATGGAAGATCGAATTGGGTTCTTTCATCTATATAATATTCATTGCATATGAACGGTGAATTTGAGGCTTTGTTAACTTTAGTGTAAAATTAAAAAATATGAAACACAAGTTGGAATAAACCATTTTCTTACAAACATTATGATGTGGTTAAAAGCCTTTTTTTATAGTAGCTCGACATATTGGCTTCCCTACGCCTGATGAAAGCGAAAGAGAAGCCCAAGTCGCTGTTACAACGGGCAAATAACTGATTAGTTTCCACCGCCATGCCGGTATAAAGTATAATTAATGTGATATTATGAAATCATTATCAACGCTATACATAATAATATGTATTGAATAGAGCAACTACATGAGTGTCCTGCCGGTTTCTTCCCGGTAGAATGCTGTTGTCCGAATCGATGGTAGTTGGTCGATTTGTGTCTTTTTAAAAACCTATTTAAATATAAATGATTTTGATTTTGGCTTTGCAGAAATACAACGAAAAAAACGACATTGAGTTGACATAAAAAGTAAAATAAAATTTTATGGATTTGATTATTATCTGATAGATAGATAACGTTAACAAATGTTGTGGTTTATCAGTAGGGAGGGAGACATATCATAATGAAAGAGGGTCAAACATAATACACGTAATAGATAGATTGCTTCAAAAGTTATGGCCAAATTCCGGTTATCCGACAGGAAGGCAGTCATCTCGGCATGTCTCACCGATAAGATATGTTCCCAGCGGCCAGATGCGGGCATTTCCGGTGTTTTTGCCAAAGGGCCCTTACCGCGCGTGCATACATTAACAGTTATTTGCATACACTAGGGTGCTAGCGGTAGATATTTAGTTTATTAATACTTCACATACCTGTATTAGAATACATAATATAAAGTCGTTTATTTCGCCACTAAATTCGGTTAAATTATGGGAGTTTGAAAGATAGATAGCCAATAACATATTTAGAATTAAATGCTAAACGAAAGTTAAGGTTGAGTAGATAGTCTGAATCTTTTATAGACTGGCTCGATGGCTCATTTGGTAGTGACCTCTGCCTTCTGAGCCAAGGGCCGTGGGTTCGATTCCCGCACAGTACAAACATTTTTGTTCATAAAAGTGTCTGTTTGTATTGGTCTGGGTGTTTTCTATGTAACTATAATATGTATTTATTTATAAAAAAAAATATCTAAGTAAGTTTATCAGTTGTCTAGTACCCGTAGTACAAGCTTCGGCTTAGTTTAGGACTTAACGGCGCTGTGTGGCCCAGCGTGGCATATCTTGGGTTATTATTTATTTGCTTACACCCTAATGCTTCGGAAATCACGTTTGCTACATAGTTTTGTAGATAAACCGTACAACGAATGATAAATGTCTAAACAGTCGAATCGAATTACAAACGTTATTTAGAAAAGATTAGAAATAGATTATCTTAAGTGACATTAATTTAGTAATCAACTATCCATTTAATTCTATAATTCGCCATCTATTAAAACGTTTGAGTTCGTTACTTTGTTTATCATCGTGCATAAAATAAAGCATTCTAAAGCGCCTCTAAATACTTGAGCAACTTAATTCTATAATTTTCGTTCAGAAAGTCCTCTTTGGGAATTAAATGGGACGGGAGAGGGAAATTAAGAAAATGAAACTGGTTTGTCTGCTATTAGATAGTCGTTAGACTGTGGCGACTCGCCGGCAATTCGAGAGGACGCGCCGAGTAAATACTATTCAGAATAACCGACAATGATGTAATTGTTGTAATATCTCCGAGTTTATAAAAAGCGTTCTCACTTTATTTCTAGAAAAAATATTCTTAGTTTTATTGTATTGGCATTGTGTAATGTTTTAAGGTAGTGAACACAAATCAAAACCAAAATTACATTACGTCATCCCCGACGTTTTCTCCGAACTGCGGAATGCTCAAAAGCATTTTCTAAAAGAAAAAAAAAGGAAAGAGATCCTTAGAATGTGTATGCAAATTCTGTAAAGGAAGCATTCTATTAGTCTCGCCAAAAGTAGTTTAGGACGCATTCAGACCGGGTGGAGTGATGATTTGTGCAAGATGACTGGCAGATGCTGGAGTCGAGAAGCCTTGAATCTAAGTGGCGAACAATTGGAGAGGCCTTTGTCCAGCGGTGGGACTGCGATAAACTGTTGATCATTTTACTAAAGCGCTCCTAGAATAATTTTACTAGAGCAACTACAAGTTCCTAGGACGCGCACAGCGCGTTTCACCTCTACCTTCATAGTGCGAACGGCTAAACTTTGGAACTCTTTTCCGGGCTCCTTATTCCCCGAGAGATATAATCTTCCGATGTTCAAGGCGAGAGTGGACCGGTTTTTTCTGGGTGAGCGCGTTCCATCGTAGACTACGATGTCGCTTACCATCAGGCGAATCGCAGTCAAGCGCAAACTCATTTTGAATAAAAAAAAAACAATTTACATACCGATC
Organism: Conogethes punctiferalis; assembly: GCA_031163375.1. NCBI lineage: Eukaryota > Metazoa > Arthropoda > Insecta > Lepidoptera > Crambidae > Conogethes > Conogethes punctiferalis. The sequence continues at coordinate 6,439,463 of CM062094.1, forward strand.
GGATGTTAATGATTTTTAATGCCGTCTCTAACCAAGTTCCTTACTTTCCTTAAGTATTTTAAAATTATGACCTATAACTATACGAGTTTGCCGAGCACTTAGATTCAAATATAAATAGTACTGTAGATACTAATAGCGCTCCAGAACTGAAACATTCTTACCAATAACTTTCATATTTTCCCGAACAGTTCCATTCCAATTTCATAAATGGAAAATGTAATAATTAAATTCGATTTTCACCCGTTGAAGTTATTTAGAAAACAATTTATTACATGGAATGGAGGTTTAAATCTAAGGTCAAATAGGACATTACAGTATTAACAACCTCTGGAGTCCTTGCTTGTCTCGTAATCTAAAATTAATCATCTGTCGTCTCGATCTGTTATGAAATTCGTATTAGAAACCTATTGTTGAAAAATGTCTGACTCATTCTACATTGAAAATTTAATATGTTTGGTCTAGAATGTGTAATTTCGGTTAGAATTAATTGTTAACAGACTTCAAAAGGAAAGGAGGCTCTATGTTCCATTGTTTGTTCATGTTTAGGTATATAGAATATCACTAGCTTGATGACTCAAATTACATATTCAACTCAGTTTTCGATATTGTGCCCCAACTACTTAATCAAAGTTAAATATGAAACAAGATCATGCAATCTCAAAGTTAGTAGTACATAAGACTTTGTGTTATGGGTTGTCGTGCAACCTTGCCGTATATGTTCAAAGTAGAATCCTTAGCAAAAGCTAAGGACTTCTAGTACCTACCTAGAAGCATCTGAAATGCAGAGGTGATTGAACTATGTAACTATGAACATGTCTGAAATTTCCCTATTATATTTTCTACCTTATAGTTAACTTAGAACTTACAAATAAAACTGTTTGTAACTAAAAGCAAATAAAATATGGTGTCTACTGTCTACCTTAGAGTTCACGGCTCGCAAGCCTCTTACTTCACTATCACACACACATCTTCCCAGCTTTGTGTGAAATTTGAAAACTATAATCGACTATTTATGTTTTTATAAAGATAGGCGCTTCGAAGGTTAATCCTTTGACCCCCGAGAAATGAGATACAATGGAAAATCTATTGTTATTTGTTATTGTTATTGCATATAAGCCAGTCCGGCGTTCAAAAAGTTAAAAAGGTGTGGTTTCAATAAACAGAATTTGAAAACGGTATCTAATTACATATGACCTTTCACTTTGACGAAAACATCAGAAAACATCTGCCGGTTAACATCCACACTCAGAACAAATACTAATATTTATCACGTGAATGTTTGCGCCATTACCCTCGGTTCGACTGGCAGAAGACACATTATTAATTGAATACACGATCCTACTCTAAAATGTGGTATCTATTCTGCTATCCACATTTTTAGTAGTAGGTACCTAGTGCTTACACACATTCAAGCTCCTACTAGGAAAATTTAAAAAACAGGTTCGTTAAATTTGTCAAAGCAATGTAAATATTATAATATTCGCTCGAATTGAGCTGCCCGTCCGGGGAAGGACCTCCACCCTTTAGAATACCGCAGCCAAATGACCTCCGGGTCGTGTTTCTGCCGGTGAGTAGGGTTTCCGGAGCTCATGGGGGGGTTAAGGTTGGGCCGGCATGGCGGTGGCAGCTGACAGGTAACTGACCAGTTACTTGCCAGTTGTCACAGCGGCTTGGGCTCCTCTTTCGCTTTCCATCAGGCGTAGGGAAGCCATTATGTCGTGCCACTATAAAAAAAAGAAAAAAAAATAGGAACTTTCAATTTTCGTAAGTTTTCTCCATCTTCAATTTCACCGTCACATCTGTGATGTGCCATTTGTTACCGGAGCTCGAACACGCAGGCAGACGAACAATCGGAAGGCCACAGGCCGTAGGCACCGCCTTTGTCCAGCCCTGACAGGGAAAAGGTTTCGTGAAGGAACGCTTTTGTATCTGCGATCAATTTGCCAAAAGATATCGTCCGCCGAAAAACGACGGTCGCTGTCCGGCCAATTGTACCGTCAACTGTGCTAAAAGCGGCCACGCGAAAAATGACCCTATTCCCACGCAATAAGACCCGTTGAAAGGTCCAACTGTCAGGCTTTATTCGGCCGCTGTACTCCGGCGGGTTCCTTTTTGGCTCCCGGCTTGATGGAATTGAACTTTTCGCTCCTATTGAACGACAAAAATATACAAATTTAGAAGAACACTCTTATTTTTGCTGCCTATAAGTAATCACATCATGATCCGATTATGTTTATTGCATAAACGTGAAAACGTTTCGGATATATTATGGTAAAATAATATGCCGAATATAAGACACAGGAAAACAACCTAAGCATTTTTATGTTACGAGTATTTTTAAGGGTGTTGCACATTGAATCTGAGCATCGCACTTAAGCAGAGCCGTTTAACAAAGATCAAATTTTAATAAATTCACTTTTTACTGTTTCACGATATAATAACTATTTATCGTGCCGCAAGCTCATATAATAAACAATCTTTCCGTTCAAACATCCATGAAGTTTTATTTTACCTTTTTGACGTACATTGATCAACCACAAATCATTGAGTCGAATGTACTAAACTCGCAAACATACATTTGACGCAAAAAATACAATAAAATATTTACACTCTGACCAAGAATAAGTATGAAAGAATACTATTATGTACAGATTGATACTTCGAGAGTCACAACTTGTTACATGGAGGAGCTATTAACTACCGTATGAAAACAAATAAAACGTTCGGCCCCGCCTGAAAGTTAGTTCCGTGTGTCGCCAGAAGTCGGGGCGAGGGGGATCATCCGAGCGTGGCGAGCCCGTCTGCCGACCTTCTGTTTACCCAATCCACAATAACTCCATTGTATGACTAACTTTTCACATTGTAAGGCGTTATTGCTAGGAAACTGAGAAGCTCCCAACCGTTCGTTTTATGGAAGACCTACAACGCGCATACGAAGTTTTCATCACGGCAGTATACATATACGACAAACCAAGACGGTCCATTGGATCGTGGTCCCCGAGCACGATCACCTAGCACAGTGGAAGCCCACTTTTCGTAGGGACAAGTCTGTCTGTGATAGATAGATGTCGCTACATGCCTCCACAGATATATTACTACAAGACTAGTAAAAACTAAACAATCTCCAACGCCGCTCGTCCGCATCGCAAACAGCAATCAAGATAATCAACATAATCCATTAGATATTCTAAATAAGGCAAACACTGATGTAGATAATGTTTACACGGCGGTATGCATGCTCGGATACATAGATCCTGTTAATGTTTGCCCTATGTCTGCCCTGTAATCGGTCGACGACCTCAAATTACAGATCGAATGTTTGACCTCTATTGGCTCTTAAAGTGGACTACGCTTTGATTAAATGCTACCATAAATTACTGTTCATAAACCGAAGTACTACTTCACAACCGAATAACTTACGACCCCGTCTAGGTCCCTTATTCATTTGACTTTGAAATCAAATCTATCAATTGGTTACGTTCAGAGAATTTTCATCACGAGTTCTTTTAAAAAATATTTATCAAATTTCCAAACTGTTTATCAAATGCGAACCATTGAACGCTATCTTTATTACAATTCTTTAAAGGTCAATAGAAAAAGGCCTTATAATGTAGGTATACTGATTAAGTGCTAAAATTGGAGCTCTACGAAAAAAGACGAATTTGTCGTCAAAGATTAAGCGGTGTCTGATGTCACCAAATCATTAAGTCCGATGCGGTCCGCGAAAATATGGTCAAAGTAAAAGGGCCTCCGTTCATTATTAGCTCGCCAACATAATCTATTGGGCAGATTAACTAAGACGTTCTTGCTTCACACGTTTGAGTGCTCCGAGCGATTTGTGTAAATTGAACTGTTGATGAGATTCCTTTTCTTCGAGCCGGCCGTCTTAATCTTTCCGATTCATTACTTGCTAAACCTGAGTGGTGTCCGTCGTTAATCTTTTTGTATCTGTATTGTGTTTCAGCTCAGACGTTCTTCCGTCTTTATTTTCACCCATTTTCCCCGTTTTTACATGTGAAATTGATCCGATTTGTTGTCTTTCGAATTCAATGGCCCATGAACGAATCACATATGGGCACCATTCCGATTGATTTAACTATTGCGTCCGCGCTATTTGAGTTTCTTAGATTATTTTCTTGGACTATGAGGAAATGGTTTTTAAACTGAATGTTTATATAGGATTATAGGACTTAGCTTGTTGCTTACAACCAAATTCATTTTAATCACGGTGAACGGTGCTATTTCTGCCGGATGAACGTTAAATCTTTAAATAGGAAATGCACTATTCACGTTTCGTAATACTAGCTGTATTTTGAATCAACGCTCTACATACCTAGCTAAAGAAATTTATCTTATAAACTAATAAAAAATAAAGAGCAAATGGAATTTTCTTCTTCCAGCCACTTTATTACTAATAAGGCTCATTTTGGTTGTCACAATTTTCCGCGAACCCATTTTTCGCGATCCATTATTGCGACGTTTCCACGAAAGTTCCTCAAAATTAATTCTTCCGACTCTACGAATCGTTGAAAAGGAATGATTGATAAATATAGTGATCCAGTGAATGGAGAGATCTGCTAATAATAACATTGTCGACGTCTATTGTCCATTCCTGACCCAATTACGTTGAACGCTCACCACATTGGAGCGGAATGGTTCGATCTGTCAACGGAAATTAAATTTTCTGAATACCCTTTCGCTCGGGAGTGAAAGCAAAAGTGTAAAACGTCCACTAAAATTAGATCTCTAGCTGTTCCGCAGCCGCGTCGGTAATCTGCCCGCTTGATCTGAAGCTATTTCGATGTCGAACAAAATTCCTTTTAACTGTCAAAGCCTGTTTGTTTATTTGTAAGGAAATTGAGAGTATCAAAGTAAAGTACACAATTGACTTAATGTTTTTGGAATTAAATGTTTACGGTAGGGCGTTTTGTTTTGCGAATCTTAAGTTTTAGTTCATATGTACCTAATTGACTATTCTGGGAAACAATTCAATATTCGATATTTAGTAGAAAAGTTAGTACCAATTTAATGTAGTAAGGTCATCAGTAGGATTTAGACAATTTTCCCATCAAACAGGTTTGTTTCTAACGATCATTTTATCGTACACATGAGTTCTGGAATAATCCAAGCGGCTTCATACCGTGAGGAAAGAACTCTTTTTCGACAGCAGCTTGCATCATTGCCAATCCTATGAGCGGCGGTAACATATCATAAAAAAAAGGACGACGTAATTAACACACATCCAAAAATCTCGAAAAATATAAATTACAACTAACCCGAGAAAAGTTGATAAGTAACAGCAATAATGTATTTGTAGCTTAAGGCATAACATGCGTGACCTTATTATTATCGTGTGACATTAACATCTCGCGGCAATACTAATAATACTAAATATGTACACATGTGAACAAACGAGAAGCTCGATCGCTGTGAACAAACTTTGGAAATGTCAAAGCAAAGTGCTTTGGTTTATTAGAACAGCCGAGGGGATCACAACGAATCGTCGATGCAATACATGGGGTCCGATTTGGCCGATTCATTCGTTATTTCGTCAGGACCGCAGACTGATCAGTTCGCAACTGGTAGGGACGTATTATCGGCCCTCCGGCCATTGTGTTTTTTACGCTGACGCGGCGCGTTTTCGCGAAAACGTTTCCAAGTCTTTTGTGCGCCATCCTGAGGGATATTGGACGTATACTAACCGTATCTCTACACACAACTGCGATGGTACACGTGAACCTTTTGCTCACTGTATCGTTAATAATTGTTAATCTTTCGAAAATGAGAAAATACAAGGTTAGTGAAGCTTTAACAATATAACGTCTAGACAGTTCTTTGTACAACAATTTATAGAACAATTGATAGACACATTTTCGGTGTGCGATTCTCATTATCTTTGTGAGAATGAATAAAGCCTTTAGTAACCTCATTTCGAACACAGATCATTCAATGTTACCTTAACTGTACAATCACTATTAATAAACACTATATCTACTGTTCGATTTATCTAACTATTTTCACATTTGCTTATACTGAGCAAAATAACCAAACTTATTGCTATGATTGTTTGATTGACGATTTAAAGCTGTTAAGCCCTCAATCACATGAGTTTAATGTCAAATAACTTTCGACAGATTCTAGATTGACTCCTTAGTCATAAGATTTGATATAATTGGAAACCTATACATTCAGCTACCTAACATATACCTAAGAAGCAATGCTCATACTAAACGTGACGCCGAACACTTTCTACCGTTAGTGTCGACAATTTAAAGCACAAGATATCATGCAACGTATCGTTACAAATCAGCTAAAAATGATAGAGCATGTATGGCTAAGTATACCATAGTGGTATAATGGAGTATTATAGGGAACGGGCGGGCTGCATCGCTCAGTTTAGTTAGTGTTGGAGGTTTTCGACTCAAGCTTTTCGAGTCCTTAAAAAGGATCTTTAAAATTGAGACGCATTGTATTAACAATACTTGTATATAAAATCTTCAGTAGTTACCTCCACCATCTCCAATTAAGGAGCTTACTCGCTTAAAATATTTCGAATACCAAAATAGAATTCACACATAATAGAAACCCCACTGTTTCTAAACTTCACAATATTGGGAGTTTCATTATACACTTATTAAGTATGTCTAGTATTATCAAACTGGCTATTAGTTATATCAGAACATCCTTAAAAAGTTACATCAATTTTGGCTAACGTGAATTTCCTTATAAATCACAGGTTTACCTAATTTAAGTACCGGGCAGCGTCATTGTATGTAATATAACATAGCTCATAGTTCTTTTATCATTAAGTTTGTGCTATACTTATGGAACAAATAAATCTTATTATTATTAAATACCAAATGTATCAAAGGAATTCCCATCGTAGTCGTTAATAATAAACTAAAAAATAAACTCACTACCTCTACTAAATCGAGTCCAGTTTTTAACACTCCTTAAGACTCGAGTCCCACCCAGCACTAGGCCGGATTCCATAATGCCCGAGTGTACAGCTTGATCGTATTATAGAAAGCTGATATTCACCGCACTTTCGCTGCAAGACACTTAAGGAGTTCGATATAAAATTTCCAGTTTCCTCACTGTGACGACAATGTTCAGTGTTTGAGATGCAGTTTAAAATAAAGTATCAAGTTTATTTTAGGCGACTTTTCTAAACTTTTACTAGTTTCGATATAGGAACATGTTCATTAGAGATTAGAACAAAGTCGTAAGCCTGAGAATTCCAAACTCAATTGATAAAACGCTGGGATTGCATTATGTGAAGATTTTGGACCTGCTGGCAGTGGATCAGGGAAGCTAGGGATAGAGAAATGTGGCGCGATTTAAAGGAAATCTAAAGACGACGCCTGCCAAGCGTGGCGACTAACACAAATCCTTCCAAATAACAATTGTTATTGGGGGAGGCCTACAGTATGTCCAGCAGTGGACACCTTAACGATTTAAGCTAACTTAGCCCCAGTTGTGGACGATCCGCTTTAAAGTACCTACGCTAATGAAATCGTCGATAAAACAAATCGTCAGAACGATAATTAGTGACTTGTTCAATTTAAATACAGCGGAAGGCGAGACGCAGAGATATGTAAACAAATGCCAGTCGTCTTCGTCTCCTCACAAACAAACAACCAACAAATAAAAACAAAAGACACACGCGATCGTAAACAATCGTATCGGGTGGCGAGCACGGGTTCGTTGACCCCTCACCATGGATCCAGAAGTGTTCAAGTGACAATTGCCCCGACGTTGAACCCGATAAAAAATGTCCGGAGTCAATGTTCTATTCTTCATATTGATTAACATGCTCAAAAAAACAACGCGACTATGAAACACATTTTTTCTAATCTCTCTGTAGTTATTTGTTATACTTTTTTGTCTTTTCTTATATTTTTTCAGTCAGCCCTATTGTAGAAATGTTAAGTATGCTAAATACTGTGACAACTGGCATAGGGTAGTGTGAAACTGATAATGAGTACCTATGTAGGAATTACGTCGTTAAATGTAATAGATTTCATCTCATGTACCAATGCACAGGTGCTTTTTCTGGCACTAGAAATATAGTTTTAATGCAATTATATTTTGCATTAGTAAAATTAGTGTAAACCATATAAAACAAAAAAGTTTGTATTACTACTTCTTCAGTCTTCTTCGTCCTTTATAGTGCAATCTTCTAACGATGATGTTTTTGCTTCCCATTTAACGTGCATATAAATATCCTGATTCTCTTCCTTCTAATGCAAAAGTAAGAAAATAGTCGTTGTTAGACAATTCGTTTCCTTTGATTAGTTGTTTATGTTCTGCAAACAAATTGTCTGCTTGATAAATTGAGGCAAGATCCGGGCGGAAGAAGACGATGAAAAACTTGGTGAATTGTTTTAAAACCCCTTTATAATTCGGATATCGTGTTTCCCGTTCGGCGACGTTTCGTATCCAACTCTAAAAATATGGCCTAGATAAATTTCCAAGTTTACCGAGAAAAAAACTTCGGTAAACAACTTCACGGAAGGTTTTTGGATGGAATCGGTAATTAGGTACAAGTCGACTTAAACTTTTGTTTGCCTTTGGGAGAACATTTCCACAAGTTCCATTGAGTAGTTCAGCGGTCGGTATTTATACGTCGGCGACTTTACAAATTTTGACTTTAATTTTTGATTTGCTGTACCTACTTACATATAATTCGTGTTTTTAACATCAGAGGGAACAAAATTTGGGTCTTTTATTATGCACGTTAAATTAAACGGTAACTGTAAAATGGTTGAAAACATGAAACGGAACATTTTTTGTGCCTATTGCGACGGGGTTTGCCATAAAATAAAAAAGTGTATGTCAGTGATTAAAAGCGTAATACAATAGGTATTTTTTAAGTGGCCGTATAAGACGTGGTCACCGGTTGTCACATCAAGCCTGTACAAAAAGTTACCCTAACCACAGCCCTAGCTCTGCTTCTTCGCTTACCAAATTTATAGTCGTATTTTAATTTTCTTTATTACTTTTAAGATACTTATTTATATTGAGTTATTGAAGTTTATTTTGATCGAACATAATTTTATTGAGAAAGTAAAGAACGGTTAGTGGAACCAAGACAGACTTGAATATAAAATATCGAATTTATGATAGTAATAAAAACTATTCGAGTATGATTACAATATACTCGTAATACATAAACAAAATTTTATACCCTGTCCAGAAAACAATGAGATTATTGTCAATGAAAGCACTTAGATGTGAAAATATAATTAATGGAATAGTGCATTTAAAGCTGTTCTTAAAGACAAATCTACATTTACATCTACACTTATATATTAAGAGGAAAGATTTGTATTTTTGTGTGTGTATGTTTAATAAACTCAAAAACTATTTACCAAAAATTCTTTACCCATTGGCACAGCCCATTGGAATGGTACATTCATCCTAAGTAACTTAGGTTATAATTATTACTAGAAAAAATAGGGATCCTCACTAAAACGCCAATAATGTAACTCAATGAAATTTTAAACTGGAATACCCGGAGCGAAGCGAGAGCGGGTCGCTACTAGTCGTCTACAAAATGTATGCAATAGCAGAAACTCTTCTATCAAACATCTTCCACTTCTTTTGTACTTCCTACAGTGAAATATAACGTGACAATTATTGCACCCGCGCGGACTGAGGCATGCTCTGCCCTCTCCTAGCCGTTTCCCTCAAATTACTTGGTGCAGATCTTAATTACGGTCATCCGTCCGCTGATTGATGCTCGCATTGTTTGCGCTCGCTAACAGGACAATTGCAACGTCACTTAGTCACTCCAGCCTATGCGCTATGGGGGAGGGTCGACGAACTAGAATGTGGAGCCTCTTGTTGTGGATTTTGTTGGTTTTGAATCGTGATTCTTGCAATGGTATTTTGCCATGAGAATAGCTGTTCATACTGTTAAGAAATAGATTGGAAATGTGTCATGCAAATAACATTAATCTCATCCCGTGGGTGTGGTAGAAGACGATTAAGGGAGTATCAGGAAATGGGCAGCAGCATTTACCTGGTTTGATTGGGTACTTGATTGGGTACATAAAACCTACTGCGATCATCAATCCGCCTGCGAAGGGTAAGGGACTAAGGCAAATCCTCCAAATGACAATTGTGTCCAATAGGAGACGTTTACAAGTTGTACCAGTAGTCGAAATTCAATTGTCTCGTACAAATGTGTACAAGTGTCTAACTGTAAGTAATGCCACTAGCCATAGTTTTATCGAAGTGTTATCAATTACTAAAATGTATAAGAAATAATACAGTACCTATCTGAATGTTACATGTCTAATAATGCCTATATCGGAAATAGGAGCAACTTTAAGGAGTGTATATTAATAAGTCAGTAGATATAATATAGGCTAGCATTATTAATTTATTAAACATCTTTAATAGAAGACCTGCCAAATTTATTATCTACAATGAAAGGATAAATCCTTAATAACAACCAATCGAAAAGATTTAGATCGAACTAATTACCATTTCTTGTTCAAGTAACAAAAGTTTCGTTAGATAGCAAGTTTTAGGATACCTTTTAGATTAATTATTTCTTCCAAATACAAATTGTTGAGTTCCTAAACTAATTATTACTTTGGGTTTGTTGTTTTATTTTATTACGCGACTTAATTTTGCTCCTTAAATAAATGCTCTACTCTTCTCTTTCATAAACCTTTGCAGATGAATCATAAACAAGTTATTTATGGAACTGATTGTACAGGACAGTTTTCATGTTTTTTAAACTAAGACTGCTGATGATTTGTGTATGTCAGTAATTCGATATTTATATTTGAAATAAGTACTAATTGGCCGTTATAAAAAATACTGTTATATATTTGCTCATATCATGTAAAATATTTGCTTAATTACTTACTAACTGCTGTGGTCCAAACAGGGTCTTGGCTTGAGACAAGATAACATCTCCTAACATTCTAAAATTAGACACTAATTAATTGTACGGACTTCGGTCCTCTTTGAATTTTTTGAACTGAATTGACATGAATGTTCCCTTAACTTACTTTACCGTGTTCGAATTTCTATATATAGCTTCATATTGTGTTTATCAACGTACAAAAATGCTTCGTAATCAATACGTTTTTTTAATAGCGCAGTAGTTACTTGCTCATCTCCAAGAATCGTAATTACAATTCCACTCATCGGCGTACCGATACGTGCGGTTCGATATCGAAGATTCCTTTCGAAGCGCCGCATCGTCATTGGAAAAAAAATCGTACCGAAAGAAGCGAGGCCCGTTTTATTAAACGCCATGTGCCAGCCAGCTGCGCGAGCCGATTTTTTACCAACTTCAACTTTTGACCCCACTATGCCACGATCACTCATGTGGGAATTGGTTTTTACCGAAACTTCCGATGCAATTTAGAACTTGGGCCCTTTATAATACGACCCTCATTTGTTTGAGTTTGGAGGCCGCAACGGTAAGTGGGTGTTGTTCTTGTTGTAATATTAATTGGTGCGTATTACTGGTATTGAAGAAGTTGGGAAAAAAGTCGGTTCTTATTTTTGGGTTGGAAAGGGTTTTTGAGAATAGCTCTTTCTAATGAAAAAAGTTTAAGGTTCGTTTGACATTATATATTCAGAATGCGGTGTTTATCAGAACACACAAGAAATAACATAAATAGAACAGATTTTATGGGACGGCCAAACTAGACATTAAATTATGAAAGTTTAGTTAAGAATATAACTTTGAAGTGGTGAAATAAAATGCATGAATGATGAGTAAACTACTGACTCACACGCTCACATGCTTAATAAACGTGTTAAGTGGAATATTTATAGATATAATATACGTATAATAGGTAGATAAGTCAACAAAATGTTAACTGTAAGCAAATAAATGACAATATTGATTAACAGAAGTACCATAGGTTTGATATTTGATGAAAGCTTTGTATTATGATTACAGAAGAATAGTTCTTTTGTGGTCATGGCACCTGCAACTGTGCCGAAGTACATAAAAGAGCCTCAGAAATCAGGTAAGTACATGATACAAATCCCGTTAACAAATATAATGATGACTGCGACCGCACACGCTAAAGAAAGAGCAGTAGGCCTACCTATTATGTCAAAAATGATATCGAAATATCAACAATTGCCAAAAACATTTACTGAACGAAACAAATCAAGCGAAATATAATTGCTACAAATGGATTAACTGTCAAAAAGGTAAAAAAAAATACGGAGCCGCTATCATAACCGGAGTTACATCATAGTCCATTGTCAGTGGCTCTAATACCTGCACAGTACACGGGACAGTTGTTCAGCAGAGGCAATAAGGGCCATAATCGCATAGCAGGGCACCACATCCCCGGGGACTACGCTCCCGACCAATTACGTTTGACATGTGTCATAAAAAGCCAACATGCGCGAAGCTACACAATCACTTTAACGAAACTCGCGACCTTATTTTGGGAATATTGCAGTTTTTATTTCAGCCGCGACTGAGTCTTGACTTCTTAGTGAGTTGACCCGTTGTGTTTAGTATTGTCTGCCTTCTAGGCCTCAATAAATCAATTCGATTATGTTTTTACGCCCACCGAAAGCTACTTTACCCCAGGAAAATTAAAATATAAACATACTACATATTTACTATTTCAATTCCTAGCTCTGAACTCAAGGGACCAACTAGGTAGGCAGGTACTGTTGCCTGGAAGTGATCGCTTGTAGATGCATTCAGAGAACAGGAATTCGTCGGTCAGCTAGGTCGCGAGGAACACGGACTCCGGTAAAGAGTTCCGCAGTTTAGCCGTTCGCACTATGAATGTGTGCAATAAAGAATCTATATCGCTCTAGCCATTCCTTTATACTCCGTCTCAAGCGCGTGATTCAAACTCGTCATTTTTCTATATCAAACCTACAGAAACACTAACTCTTAACACAATTTGCCATATCATTATCGTATCGACCGAATATGCCCCGAAAACCTAGCAGACATAGGCGTATACTCGTATCTATAGTCCAGAAGATAACCTCTCCCCAATTTCAAATCAAGTCAAATCGTCGCCCAAAATCAAAACTAAAGTTATCCCGCAATAACACCGAGCAATCTACACTCAAATGAGAAGTTACATGTAACTAGACTAGTGATGTGTCAACCCGAGTCGGTAACTTGAGTCAGGCCTTGAATTCTCCATGCAGGGATGCGGCGGTATGCTTCGGCGTTGCCCGTGTCCTTGCAACTTGCTGCCCACTGGCGACACAGGGGAGTTTAGTGGGTATACCCTCCCATTTCGGGAGGTGTGAGTCCCACACACCATGTCACCTCCCCCCGGAGGTGGCATGACGGTGCCTAATGCATTCCCCTCTAAAAAAAAAAAAAAGGCCTTGAATTCTCTCTGACTCGAGTTAACTAATATGTTAATTAAAGTAATATGTAAAGAACAAGGGAGTTTATACTTAGAGATGTGACTGGCCCGAAGGCTCATTGGGTAAGGTAGGCTTGGCTCTGCGTTCTGAGCCAAGGGTTGTGGGTGAGATCCCCGCACAGTACAAACATTTGTGTGCATGAACATGATTGGTGTGAGTGTTTACTATATATTTATTTACTTAAAGGAGTATCAAAGTAAGTTTATCAGTTGTCTAGTACCCATAGTACAAGCATCGGCATAGTTTGGGGCTAGGTCCGATGTGTGGCGCAGCGTGGCGTGTCTTGGGTTATTTTGTCGATTTTTATGAGTCGGTTACTAGACTAAGCAAATGCCGAGCTTTTATTTAACTTGCCTTGTTAGTATGTCATTTATATAACTACGTTAATGGGTAGCGCTTGACCCCTCACCTGATGTAAAGCGTCATTAGAGATTATGTTGGAGCGCTCACTCCAGAAAAACCAATTTACTCTCGCTTTGAATATCTGAAGATTACTTCTATCGAGGAACTCTAAGTTCCATAACCTAGCCGTTTGTACTATGAATATAAAGGCAAAGCGTTTTGTGCGATTTTTCGGAACTCTGATGCTACCGGAAAATCATAGTTATATTTTTTCCGAGATGGTACATCACTAGACTAAACGCACGCATGAGTTAAGCATGCCGTCATATAGAGAGAGCGTGAACTAGTAACTATTTGTGCGAACCGCAAATCGGTAAGCCTCGTACAGGACTCACTATGCGGGAACAATATCTAAAGTCAGCTAATGGAGCAGATAGGAATACTAGGGAAATCTCTTGTGATACAGTTGTGACTTTGGGACTAGGTAGGCAAAGACGTGTCGATAAGCTAAACAATTCGTCATCTAGAATCTATCAAAAAATTCGAACTGCCTATTAGAAGTCTTTGTTTTTCTAGTAGCTGACCTCCCACCGCCCGATATAGAGCGAAAGTTCTCTTTATACCCACCGCAAGTTGCGTTGCGTGCGTTGGAGTCACTACCAAAAACTTGGCTTGGGCTTCTGCCCAAGCCAAGTTTTTGGTAGTGACTCCTGCCTTCTGAACCGATGTCTGTCGTGGATTCGTTCCCCACTCAGGACAAAAAAGCATATGATGAATTTTGTGTCTGTTTCGTGGATGGGTGTTTGTACTTGTATTCAAAATTGTACATACCTTATACCTTGGCTGTTTTGACACACCCACAACCACGAAGCAAATACAGCTCAGTGCCCACAACACATGTTAAGTTAAGCATACTTTGGGATCAAAGTAATGTATGTATCTGATGATGTGTGATATTTGTGTGTTTACACCACAAAATGTAAGCCTAACCCTTTTTTATTTATATTCGCTACGAAAAATAAAAATTGTTCTAATGAAATTAACTAAAAAAGTAATAGGATACAAAAATAAATAACAGTTTATCCAACAAAAACCCTCATTACCATTACCGCAATTTCCATTAAACCAACCAATAGAATAGTTCCCAATACGATGACGCCCTAAGGGATCATAATACCACATCGAAAACTTATCAGAACTAGCGAAGAACTAATCCAATGTCACTAAGGAAGTAAGTAAGCAAGTAAGCGTAAGTCAAGTTGGTAACACGGGCGTACTCACTTACAAGTTGCAAGTCACCCCGCCACGGTGGCCACGGTGCACTTACTAAGTAGGACTTAGATGGAAAAGTACATCTAAGTAGAGAGATTCTAACTTTCTTATATAAGTTCGCGGACGGTTGGCAGATTTGCACTGAAATAATCGAACGTTTATATCAAAAAGAAAATGTACTTTGTAACTACTTATCACGTTCATGTTCGCGTTTGACTTGTAACCTCTGTCTGTAAGTTGTGTGTTCTTTAGGTAATATGTTAGATCTTTAGGTCTATTATAATCTGAACTTTTTTATTTTTATTTATAGTCCACGTATTTATTGAGTAAATATTAGTCAATATTTTTTATGAATAGTGCTCAGCAAACATAGTGTACGATGCCATCGACAAAGAGTGACGATTTGCGCAAGATGATGGCAAACGCTACGAGAAGCCCAATATCGACCGAAGTGGCGAACAATTGAAGAGGCCTATATCCAACAGTGGACTGCAATACGCTGATTATGAAATATGAAGAAAACAATTGAAAATAATGTGAGGTGAATTAACCTTGCATACCAACTTTATCATTTATACTGGTCACCCTAACTTGCCCCACATTAATTTATTACTAGCATAGATATTACAAGACGTCTCGACACCATGAAGCCCTACGAAATTAATAAATATTACATTATTTTAATAACTTAATAGCATGACATCAAATATTCTGTTGCTTCAAATACGAATTTTTGTAAGAAAATAAAATATTTTTGGGGGTTTTCGTAAACTGAATTGTGATTGGCTAAGACAACTATAAAATCATAGGTATAAAACATTTTAAACATTAGGTATATAAATGATTTTACTTCATAATGGAAAATGGGAAAGTAAGGAAATATTCAAGTGTTACGATATCCCACAATGCTAAAATTAATATTGAAGTGGAAATGGGCGGATAAGAGTGCTAAAGCAATTTTCTCAGGTGGGCAAAACATTGGACACTAAAATGGCAGATGAGAACTAGGGAATGTTATTTTACGTTATTTACCTACTTAATACTAGTTAGCTAGCCTTTTTCATACATCTAGACTTATATAAATGATTTGTGTACATTATCTTATTTATATGCTTGACATGAAATGTTTTTAGCCCGACGTTTCGGTCGTGGTCATGGGGAGGATCCTAAACTTTTCATGTATTCTGTTTTCAGTTACTAACGGTTTGTAAAGTTACTGCCTGCTAAAGGGTACTCAGCTTAATTTTTAAATATTTTTTAAATAACTCAAGACATGCCACGCTGGGCCACACAGCGCCACCTAGTCCCAAACTAATCCGAAGCTTGTACTATGGGTACTAGACAACTGATAAACTTACTTATTTTTTTTTTGTAAATAAATACATATTATACATAGAAAACACCCAGACCAATACAAACAGACATGTTCATGAACACAAATGTTTGTACTGTGCGGGAATCGAACCCACGACCCTTGGCTCAGAGGGCAGAGGTCACTACCAAATGAGCCACCGAGCCTGTCGGAGTTGCCTGCCTGTTTGGAATACAAATACCCATTGCCTGCATCTTTATTGATTCTTTATAGATTGCTTGACTAGGTTTCAAATAACTTTTGCAAATTACTGTCATAGCAATTTCTCAACTTGGCATAACTGTATATCTGGCTTCTACATCTTGCATCTGTCTGTAAAAAATTAGGTGTAATTCTATTTTCCACCGTATCCTCAAAAAGACGAGTTATGCTTCCTTTAATTTTTAAAAGTTCACCAGTTTTTTCTGGGATCGTTTTGTAAGTTAGTGAAACTTATCAGCCTGAAGTCGTCTACTGCTGGACATATGCCTCCCCAAATGACAACTGCCGTTGAGGGTTCAGCCATAGTCACCACGCTTGGCAGGAGGGTTGGTAATCGCAGTAGGTTTTATTTATACCCAGGTAAACGAGTTTTCTGATGTCCTCTTAACCGTCTTCAGCGACACCCGCGGAATGAGACGGGATGGCCCTATTCTAAAGCCGTAAACCACACCTGACACGGAATCTTACGTTAGCAGATAGGAAACCCAAAAAATCGTTTGGAAACCGTAACCTCCCAACTCCACTACCGCTTCACGTTGCAAGTTTTCTTCAAACAAGTCTATTTCTGTACTGGTGCGGAACAGGCCAATTATCCGTACAGAAAAGGCCGTATTGATCGGCGTAAAGCAGGCCGCACCGACAGCTGAATGTTTTAGTAACACATTCCTGACGGCGGAATGGGAAATTGTGTTTTTACAAGTACTCACTAGTTGTGTAATCTTAACTAATATTATAAAGACTGTCGTGAGTGCACTGGATGGTGGGGTTCGTGGTTATTTAGTTATTTAATTGATTCTGATACAAACTCAAATAATAAAAAACAAAATTGTTATTGTTGCGATTGTGGTGTTGCCGGTGGTTTGTGAACATAGGAACAAGATGTAAGGTAATATTTATTTTTCTGTACTCGCAAATGTAATGCATGCACGCTTCGCTCACGCATAGTGATTTTTATTTTATTAGGTTACTAGCTGTGCTCGCGACTTCGTCCGCGTGGAATAGTTATTTTTTCCCTGTTTTTTTTTACATTTTCCATTATTTCTTTGCTCCTAATAGTTGCAACGTGATGTTATATAGCCAAACAAACAAACAAACAAACTCTTACATTTTAATTGATTCTGATACAAACGAGTTACATTGATTATCTTAACTAATATTATAAAGCTGAAGAGCTTTATAATATTAGTTAAGATAATCAATGTAACTCATTTTAAGTGAACATAGTTCTTATTCTTATGAGTAATAAAGTTCTTAAACCATAAAGCTGATGAGTTTGTTTGTTTGAACGCGCTAATCTCAGGAACTACTGGTCCGAATTGAAAAATTATTTTTGTGTTGAATAGACCATTTATCGAGGAAGGCTTAAGGCTATATAATATCACGCTGCAGCTATTAGAAGCGAAGAAATAATGGAAAATGTAAAAAAAAACGGGGGGAAAATAACTATTCCACGCGGACGAAGTCGCGAGCACAGCTAGTGTAACACAAGTGCTGAGTAGTTGTATAAAGAGCAGATAACGAATATGATGCGGAGATCATGTGTTAACCGCACGATGCGGTGGGTACACAGATGCATAATTGCGATGTTGTGTAAAAACGACTAAGTTTATACCACCATCTCCTTTACATACACTGTTTATATCGCTTTTTTTTTTTTTTTTTTTTTTTTATTTAGCCGTTATTGTCCCACTGCTGGGCAAAGGCCTCCCCCAATTCTCTCCAGTCATCCCTACCTGCAGCATGATCCTGCCAGTCAGGCAAATAGTGATCCAGGTCATCACGCCACCTTTTCCTCGGCCTCCCCCTGCGACGGTTTATATCGCTATAAAAAATAAATACATATTACACATTGAAAACACCCAGACCTTTTTTTTCTAAATGACTACGATGATGGCCAGGCCGGCCCACCCAGACCAATACTAACAGACTTGTTCATGCACACAAATTTTTGTAGGTACAGTGCGGGGATCGAACTCACGAACCTTGGCTCAGAGGTCACTACCAAATTATGAGCCATCGAGCCAGTGTAAGTACATTACACAAAATTTACATCAAATATGCTATTCAATCCTACCAGCACGAGTTGGATCAAGCGCTACTCATCTACTCGTACAAACCACACATATTTTCATGAAAGCAGACACCTTTACAAAACACGCGATTTCGTCATAAAAATATCAGTAAATTAAATTAAATATACCAGCCATTCCGTAGGTGATATGATATCCTATTTTCAAAACCATTTGCAGTTTGCACGGCTACGGTTATCGCAGTCACAAATGCGACTTTGCCGCTCCGTCGACAGAGATATTATGTACGTTCTAAACAAACTACAAACAAGCATGCAGAAGCGTAAAGCTGCGAATGACAAAAGCGTGCGTGTGACATAAAGCTTGGAGAATAATAGAATTTAAGATTTACTGAGCTATAGGTAAGGTTTGGTTTGGAATTTCTAGCAATGTGTGACTCTAGGAGTATTTGTTTACATAGATTTTGAACGTCTGTCGCGGAATCTTCGCCAGATACCCGTATAAGAGAACGTTTAAATAAATAATAGGCTATTTATTTAGACATGCCACGCTATGCCAGGCCATCTAGCCCCAAACTAAGCCGAAGCTTGTACTATGGGTACTAGGCAACTGATAAACTTACTTACATACTTTTTTTTGTAACTAAATACATATTTTACATAGTAAACACCCAGACCAATACAAACAGATATGCACATAAATGTTTTTACTGAGCGGGAAACAAACAAACCCACGACCCTTGGCTCAGAAGGCAGAGGTCACCTCCAAATGAGCCGTCGAGCCAATCAAATAAGAGAATGCCCAAGGATTTGAATTACATACATATGTCAAATCCTACTTAGATTCAGCCTATCGCAGTCCACTGCTGGACATAGATCTCTCCAGCTGTTCGCCACTTTGGGTTGGCGATCGCAGGGCGTAGCTCCTCGCTCCGGTGACTCTGCTGCCCGTCATCGGCCTGTGGTGTTTAGCTACGCCTTCAAACGTCGTGGTTATACCGCCGTGAATCGGTTGCCAGAGCCTCGTTTGTTATTCAGCAGAATGCACCATGGGCAGGTGAGGATGGCTTGGAAAGAGCGAAAAAGATGATAGATTCCATTACATCCCCGTGCAGCGTTTGGTGTGCATTTACACTATAAGCTTTAAATGAAACTAATCACATTGCATCTTGCCATAAAAATCTATGGAAACAAATGTTTTGCTTTTAATTAACCAAAATGGTAAGTTAGTCATAATGACTACTCGAAACAGTTTTACTGCCAGTTTGAATAATTACGTGTATCAAGATTCTGGTGCAGGCTATTTTTGTTTCGGTAGATGATAATCTGGCTAAAAAAGAACATAATGGATGCCCAAAATAACTCGCTATACTTACAAATCTTTGTAGACAAGGTTATGGTTTTCTTAAATAGAGATTAAGGTGGTATTATTACAAATTAAGCGTAAAGGAGACAGTAATGGTACGGTCTACATCGCTGAACACTTTAGTACCATCTCAAAGAAGAGTTAAGTTCATTACGCTTAGAAATCACTTGAAAACACAAAAATCTGGTAATTTGACATGGTAGCAAAGCAAGTTTGTAACCGATTTATTTATCACTGACTACTAGCTAAAATAGTACCTACATCTTAATCTTAACTAATATTATAAAGCTGAAGAGTTTGTTTGTTTGAACGCGCTAATCTCAGGAACTACTGGTCCGAATTGAAAAATTCTTTTTGTGTTGAATAGACCATTTATCGAGGAAGGCTTTAGGCTATATAAAATCACGCTGCAACTATTAGGAGCGAAGAAATAATGGAAAATGTAAAAAAGAATAACTATTCCACACGGACGAAGTCGCGAGCACAGCTAGTCAAGTATATGGCTGGCTCTTTGACTGAATCACACAGCTTGCTAAGTAAGTACCTACTCATTTGAGAAAGGTCCGTTAACCATCAGGTCAGTCCGTTTTAGGAGTAAATCCCACATAATCAGGTGTCCTGTACCCAAGGTCTTGGTATATGCAAAAATGCATTCCTGTCTTTATAAAATAATTCATTTATGATCTCTCTATTTTATCAGCGCAAATTATCTTCGATTCAATGTTTATTTATTTATATATACATATATCTAGTAGGTACCTATATAAACTACTCGTACTTAGTTATAAATTAGGAAGGAAAACCATTACATTACACATCAAAAGTAGGTAATGCATTCGAGACTTAATTCAACGCAATAATAAAATGAAGTATATTTTTAAAGAAAGTTATCATTTTACACCTTGAGTCCATCTAGAGGTTACTTACAGATAGCCTTTAGATAATTGTGCATTAAATTATGACGAACAATAAACTGATTTCTTTATACGTCAAAAGAGGCAATTGAACTATTGATCCTTATTCTTAGAACCAGACATACCTATTTTATATGTATCTTTTAAATCTCTCTGCATCATCATGAACCTATAACTGAATAGCAAAACTAGAAAATTAAGTCCGAGAAAACTAGCACGAAGTATTACATATAAAATAACAATAGCAGATGCAGAATCAAGCTATTAATTTAAAAAAAAAGTAAAAACAATTAATATTTACGTTATTACTCCGACCAATTAATTTTGATATACAATTTTAATTGTCTACCGCGTCGATAAGGGGGTTCCTTTACATTTCTTAACTCCTCCAGATTAAAGATGAAATTTGAATGCAACGGTACTGTTAGGGGTGACTCGGGACGGCGGTCGTCGAACCCAAGTCAAGTTCAAGTGTGGTAGGAGAGCACGAGCGCGGCTCATGTTTATTTTTAGGGCACTAAATATACTGAACTCGTTGCTGAATCGACTCCGTGTTTCCTGCGACCGTCTGATTGGCTGAACAATCGCAAAACGTCGCCTGCGCAACCCGTCTCGCGTTGCGCTACAAAGTACGGGGTGTAAAACATCTTTGGATGGTTTATTTATTTATTTACTGGCATCTGATATAGTAGCTATATCTTAAAGACCAATTTGGTCGTAGTTTAGTCGTCGTGAACGCTGCCTCTAACATAATGGTCACGGATTCCATCCCCGCATAATACATCTAATCCAAATATATATAATTCAAAGGTGACTGACTGACATAGTGATCTATCAACGCACAGCCCAAAGGACGGATCGGGCTGAAATTTGGCATGCAGATAAATGTTATGACGTAGGCATCCGCTAAGAAAGGATTATGATCAATTCTACTCCCAAGGGAATAATATAGGGGATGAAAGTCTATTCCAAGTGGACGAAGTCGCGGGTACAGCTAGCTTTGTATAAATGAACATTTTCTGTTGGTAGTGTATTTATTTACAAAAAAAAATGTATCTCAATAAGTTTATCAGTACAGTACCCTAGTAGTACCTTAGTTCTTTTTGGGATTAAATAGTTAGATAGGTATTAGGATTTTCTGCACACCATACCTACAGTTAACTTAAAAGATCGGCATAGTACACACTAATGTACAATGTAGGCAATCTTGTCGCTGTAAGTGATCTCGTCCAGACAACCTAGAGAGACTAGATGACACTGTGTTTCCCACCGTGGCATGTCCTGTTTGGGTTAGTTATTTGTAAATGTCATCGGAAAATAGCAAGAATCGTAAGTCAAGAACAGCCCTAGATACGCCCTTATCTATTTAATCAAAGTACCTACCTATCTACTTCAAAAAGCTTTCGTTTATTTATGTCACCGGAAAATAGCAAGAATTGTAAGTTGATCAATTTCCTAGGTAGTTGATTAACTTTCGGAATTTAACAAACGGTAGTTGAAATGTATTATTTAACGCAATGGATTTCAGTTAGTTGATCAATTTACGGTAGCCTGACAGTCATTTAATAATTTACGATTTTGACACAAGTAAAATCGTCCTCAAATGGGCCAATCGTTGCTCAATGTACTATTTAAAGGTGCACTATTACCCGTAAATTAATACAGTGTTCCCTGATTGGTTGCCGGGATAACGCCACGTGAGCCATTGAACCAATCAACATTCACCTCACCTTCGTCGGATGATTTTACGGCAAGACCCCGTAAAATGATCAATTTACTAAAATACATACGTTAAATAATACATTTCAACTGCCGTTTATTATTTTCCGGAAGTTAATCAACTACCTAGGAAATTGATCAACTTACGATTCTTGCTATTTTCCGGTGACATAAATAAACGAAAGCTTTTTGAAGTAGATAGGTAGGTACTTTGATTAAATAAATAAGGTCGTATCTAGGGCTGTTCTTGTCATAATTTTAAAATTGAACCAATTTTTTAAATTGCTATCAAGCAATTTCCCTATAGCCAATAGACTTAATGAACGTCTACAGGACACTCAGCCTTAAACGACACCAACTTCATTTTTGTTCCAACCCTTCCCGTTCATTAAGCGTACACTAAGAGAAATAAAAATCGACTTTTTAAATTCATATCGGCCGCATACACTAGGTAAGGGTGCGAACAACCCCCGGCCAGGCATTGTTGCGGGGACATTGTGCCGGCCACCTGGCTTGTAAGCCACCACCAGCGTACGGTGAACCCCGGGTGAAAGTACACGCAATGCTATTAAGGAATCTATGGGACTCAATTTCACCATATGCAATTATGAGGCAAATTGTACGGTAGACACCATACGATTCATTGCATATCTATTTATATGTCATTATTTTCAACATCTATTAAGATGATATATTTATCTAGATTAAGGTCTAACCAATACTTTTGTTTAATAAACAATAAAGAATGCCTATTATAAGAAGTTTTGTATTTAGAGAAGTCAATTAGAAGAATATTGGTATTGCCATAGTACTTTTTTTTTTTTTATAGTGGCTCGACATAATGGCTTCCCTACGCCTGATGGAAAGCGAGAGAGAAGCCCAAGTCGCTGTGACAACGGGCAAGTAACTGTTTAGTTACCTGTCAGTTGCCACCGCCATGTCGGCCCAACCCCAACCCCCCACGAGCTCCGGAAACCCTACTCACCGACAGGAACATGACGCGGAGGTCATTTGGCTGCGGTATTCTATAGGGTGGAGGTCCTTCCCCGGACGGGCAGCTCAATTCGAGCGAATATTCGCCATGCCCTACCTCTCTTGAAAAACTTAATTAAACTATGTATCTATTTATAACAACGATAAACAATAACTTATGTTTATTGTTGTTTTAAAGTGATACAATCCATCAGAAGCTGAGTAAGTGTTTTATAATACATATAGTTTTTGTGGTTTCAGCACATTTAATTCACATAATTAATTTGAAAGCCATGACGGTATACCACACTTTCGTATAGAGTAGAGTAGGGATGTGAAAAACCAATAGATCATTATGAACAGTGATAAATTATTTCCATAAAATCACGACTTTCCACAAATCGATTTTTATAGGAATGAGAAAAAGCTATTTATTAATTAATCTTTTTTTCACTTAATGTCTCATCCCTAAAATCCCTGTAATACACAGGGTATAATACTCCAGTTTTAGCTCAACACATGTTTCTACCACTCTTACCTACTATTATTGTACTACAAATATTATCTACATTCTGTACTTAATCAAATAAAGAGAATAATGCTACCACCGATAGCGGGATATCAATTTGCTACACTTACCACAACTCATCATGACCAACAGTTTCCAAGACCCATACAGTGCAACTTCTAAAGCACCCACCCAACTCTCTTTGCCTTTGTGCATTAGATGTAATAAATGATCCGTCGATCGCATCAGTACTCTGTATTTGACCCTTCATCAATCCACCTTCTCTAGGCTGTATCAAGGAATAAGCTAACAGGTTTGACGATCAGTTTGGTTCAGCGGTAATGAACGCTGCCTGGAAGTGTAACAGCGGTAGTACCGGGTCCGGTACCGGACAGTACAAACATTGTTAGGTATGGACATGTATGTGTGTAATGGTCTTGCTATACATAGCATTATACATAATGTTTTCTTAATTTTTTATTGCTGTTGATGGCAGACGAGGAGGTGATCTGTCTGATGTAACACAATAACCGTCGCTCAAGGACATCAGCAATGTAAGTCTCTAAGTAAGTTTATCAGTTGTCTAGTACCCATAGCACATGCTTCGGCTTAGTTTGGAACTAGATGGCGCTGTGTGACCCACCGCGGCATTACTTGGGTTATTTATTTATTTAATTCACAATCGCACTATAACCTACATCAATCATTGGCAAATTACAAATGTCAATTGGGATCGCGTGTAAACATGTGGCCGAACCGATCAATCACATGTACCACCAAATAAAGCACACAAGCGTGATATGCTGGGCACCAGATGTTAAGAGCACTTAAAAGTTAAACAATCTATTTCATAAAATTCCTGGCTCAATGTACAGCCTAAAACAGTGGCTTTATTAACGGAATCAACTTTTAAATGTTCTCAGAAATTCCATTACTTTTTGTTCTCGCGTGAAATTGAAGCTTTACGCTCCTGCTTGATGATACTTAGTCGAAAAAGCGTGTACATAAGCTTTAGTTATTGGAAAACTCATGGCGATTCGGATTTGGTTACAAAATTCCTTCAAAACGATGGGTATACTCTTTACTTATACATAAGGTTTCTACTGTTGCAGCACGTGGGTTAGATTTCTATAGAATAGAATAAGTTTATTACACAAAATAGGAAAAACACATCATTTAGCAGCTTAAGAAAATAAATGTAAAAAGGTAAAATACTAAGTACCCTAAGCCGACGAAATGGAAGAAAAAAAAAGTTATGTGCCAAGATCGTAGTAAATGGAAGGACGTGGTCTCTGCCTAAACCCACTGGGAGAAAGGCGTGGCGTTATGTACTAGTATGTTTGTAGAAATGCAACGTACAAAATGGTCCCCGCTCAGTAGGTATATGGCCGCGATGAGGTATACCAACATCCTACATCACGACCACTGGAATTCTGTGTAGCCAGTTTTTAGCTTTCCATCAAGCTATAGAAAGCCATTATATGTATTGTGCCACAGTGTATAAATAAAGAGGTAGAGTGTAGAGATTATAAGAAAACGAACATGATTCGACTCAACAACCCAGCGAGATGAAAGCGTCATTTGCAAGGATAGTGCAAAGGCTAGAAAGTAAAAAACAGTTTTATCCCCAACTTCGCGCAGCAAATCTCCGGGGATCCTGACAAAATGGCGGCGAGTGCGTTTCACGGAGGCTCACGTCACTGGCCCATTTCTTACGAGCCATTGACTCGAACCATTCATCGGGGCCTTCAAATGAGAGGGTTTAATGCGCCCGAGTGCAAATGAGAACGAATGCGAAGATTTATCGCGAGAGTTATTGCGTGGCGTATGTTGGTTGCTACGCTTACGGTGTAATGGTAATTTAGGAATGTTGGTTGTTTAGGCAGTCCCGATGTCGCGGAAGTGGGACATTAATCTTACTTGCAGTATGGGAACCGTGTGGATATCGATTTTAATGAAGATTCGGTGATGGCTGGGTGTTGAAGCTTCAATGTTATCGAGTGTCCCATAAATATTTGCATAAAATCCACCTTTTAAAATGCACTGTCTTCTACTGCTTATTTGCTCTTGATGCAACTAAATGATTTTCATGCTATTATTCTCAACACTTGGCTTTTGGTTACTGAATAAATCATGTTTTCTGTCATCAGTCCTTTTTTTCAGATTGTTAAACTTTAACTGTCGACTTCAACATTTAGTTGTTTATTATTATCTAACTACCAGTCATATCATGCATACATTTATTACAATTGTAAAATGAGCTCCTCAAATTCCCTATACATCTTCAATTTAGCTTCATCATTCCACAATTGTCAAACTACTCCACAAATGAACACAATCAGTTAACGCGAAGTTAGTCACAATGATATTGTTACACAGACAGCTGTGAAACTATTCAATCATTTATAACGCTATGCAAACACTTTGATGCATTCAATAATAATTTCCCGTGCATTCATTCCATTCTTAATTATGTCTCTAATTCCATAAAAAGTGCATAAAGAAACTGCAACAACGCAAGGACCGATTAAACACTCCCCTCGCGCAGACCATGATTAGCTTCCTCTTAATCTCGGCTTTAAAACTCCATGACAATAGACTAGGCACACTCGCTGGGCTATTTTGTAAAAAAGCTTCCCTTTTCCTTTACCAGTTGAGGATTTGAACAAATATTTTTATTACTAAACCAATGTTTGCGCAACCATCGTCAGCAAGGGGTTGGGTGAATCACCATTCAACCGCCATCTTTCTCTGATTTCAATTCTTCCACGTTTGCGCGAATTTGAATAGGCCAGCTGGTCCGTTCGATTCCGTACCAAATTCTGTTTGTTTTGAAAACCCAATATTAATACAAGAGATTCCGATTGTTCTTTCAACATTGTCATCTTGATTCGACGATTCATTAAGTCTACCTGTTCAATATTTCAAGTTGTTCTATAGCAATCTACTTCACAGAACAAGAATTCCACCTGGATGAGAAAGCAAAGTGAATACTTTTCAAATAGAAATACGAAAATTCACGACAGCTTATCGATAAAAGAATATTCTTCGCAGATTCGAATTGTGGGCAATCTTCAAACCGCATTCAAGAAAGTTATAAGAGTTTCGCAAGTTGCGCGAAGAAAAAGCATTCCGATTCATACCGTATACAACAAACAAATGCCGTACATTCTGAACGGCTACGTTATTAATGGACCGCGGCATCTTTATGTGGAATTTTTTTTCTAGTTGTTTCCGAGCAAACTTGCTAATGCGGGAGTACTTTAATAACGCGAAAACAAAGGAAGAAAATTTGATTGCGAGCACAAGCTGAACCGACGACCCCAAACAGCCCACTAAAAGAAATTAATCGGCGTGTCCAAAAAAATAAAACAAAAGAAACGGTAAATCCCACACTGAGCGAAGACAATATATCGTGTCGTCATAAAGCTGTCCCGCTCCCGCCAGGCGGCGCCACCCCCCCGCACGCTCCTCAGGGCGAGACAGTACGCACGTGCGTACTACTTGTGTCACTTGCCGACCGAAAAACAACCCTAGCACACCGCATTAAGAACCCCATTCATCTCCACGCGACCCCGGTGATGCTGCTAACCTATTACTCACCATATCGCGTCACCATTAAACACATTTTGTTTTGCCCCCAACGCGCATTCCTCGCTCCTAATAGCGATTGTGTTGTCGATGAATGTTTGAACTTTTGTCCTTTTTTGATTAGCGGTTATCGTTGCGGGTACGATTTTTATTAACAAGGAGCTTTATCCGCCAGTTGGTCACCGTATCTATAAAACTGGAATTCGAAACGGGAATTCAGTGGTAGTTGCAATGGTTCAGTGGTAGTGAACACTATCTCTGATACAGCGGTTGCAGTTTCGATCCACGCACAGTAGAAACATTTGCGTGTACGAACATGTCTGTTTGTATTGGTTTGGGTATTCGCGATGTTTATAATGAATTTTCCAAGCAAGTTAATCAGTTGTCTACTACCCATAGTACAATTTTCGGCCAACTTTTGAAATAGATGGCGCTGTGCGACCCAGCGTGTCATATCTAGGGTTATTTATTTAAAGTAGGTAATTCTTATCACTTGTCTCCAGCGAAACAAAATTCTGCAAAGTGTTTTCTCCAAAAATACTGTAATATGAAGGACCATAATTTGCTAGGACCCCACAGAACTTAATAAATTGCAGCGCAGTCTGCAATCATAAACAGTAGCCAGCATTATGCACCCTAACCACATAACAGCTCCCCCGCGTATCGAAGCTGTCTGATGATGGACGGCCCAATAAATACCCATACGGTTACACTAGAACACGTACAAAACATTCCCGGATATAAAAGCATTATCCTGTTAAGTAATTTATTTCGTCTTCAGGTAGTAAGCGACGGTTATTTTATGGTGCCACTTAAACGTTCTATAATCCGAGCCGTTATGGCATAAAAGAGGGTGTCGGAAACCATAATGCTACACCATAAACGGAAAGAATTGAACTTGAGGCAGGCACCTGTTTAAAACTGAGCGGTCCGTAAATCACTTTTTTTAGATGTTTTATAAACATATTTTTGGTCCCAACAGTTAATGTATTTTACTACCTTATTTTATATGGTTTATGGGATATATTCGTCTTATCATCCAAATCTTTGAATTACAACAACAAGTTTATTTTGTCATGAATACGTTCCATCTGAATTGTATTGGACACCTATATTGTCAATGTCGAAACGCTTTAAACGTGTTTATTATACACCAATATGTTTCTGAGTATTCGGGATAGCATTGTTGCTTATAAAAATTCATGTCGTACCACACATGGAAATCATGGCGTTATATTAGGACATGCGGCGATAATAACATTCACGTCACCTGGTTACCTGATTTCGCTTCTCATCATGTTCAAAAGCCTCATTTGCTTACATGTCCTATTTCTTTTGATTCAATGTAAACATTTGCGTACAATACATCGCAATGCAGAGACAACAAAAGAGTCTATTCATCAAGATATGAATTCATTCATGATCCGTCCATTGATATTTGCTTAACTCTATGGATTTGCCTTTATTTGTTAATGGGAAGATCATGGTCAATACATCATTCATTTGATTGAGTGACTTGAATGGATTGGTAGAATTCAAAGTGTCGTCGAAATATGTAACTGAAGAAAACATCATTCGAAAATATAGTAAAACAGAAACATTTTCACTTGGGTAGTTAAAATGTATAAAGAACATTTTGGTTGGTATGATAGGGAAAGATGCACTTAGTACCTAATTCAGATATTAATCCTACTTATCAATTAATCCAAAAATTTATTGATATAAACACTTTCTCCGTGACAAAATATGTCACTATTTGAGACCTGGAAGTTATGCCCATAAGCAAATTCGCACATTTTTTTTAAAGCTGCGCGAATAAACTTTTTATCCCATCATTTAGATCGATCCAATTGATCACAGAACGTACGATATTAAAGTCATCCCTTTAGGCGAAGACATAAAGACAGTAATAAAATGCCTTAAAGCAAACGTAGTGAAGATCGTGAGCACTGACCTATCATAATCCCTTTCCTCATCTAGTGAGTCATCGTCCTCTGAGTCAGAGGCTCCATTCTGCATCCGACTGCCCACACTCCAAAACCGGTCTAAACGCAAACCAGTACAGATTAGTCTACTTACCACCAGTTCTGTAAAACTGCATTTCTTTATTGCACATTAAATTTATCAGCTGGTGCATTAGACGAGCTTTTACTGCATTGGATTTTTAATAACACCGCTATATTACAGGTTCTAACTTTATTGGAAGCTCTCAGACTATTCCCTTTTAAAGTCTGAAACTTAATCTTATCTCGTTTTATTTAGTCTAGATAATAAAAACGTGAAACTGCCAACGGTTCAAATTATAGAATTTGTCAAAAAGAATGAAAAGAAAATATTTACATTTTGACAATTGTAAGGTTAACCATAGACACAACTAAACCTCTTCTTAGCCAACGCTTCTCACAATCAAGAATGGACTCAGTTAAATAATAATTGAAACTGAAAAATTAATAAAAATGGCGATAAGAGTAATCTTATCGCTATTTTCATCAATTCTGATCTTATAAGCCTTATCAGCCGTTTTATAAGCAACAAGGGTAACCTTGGTGCTAATAAGATCAGACGGTAGTTACGAGTATAACCGAGGTGGTATCTATTTTCCGTTCCAAAATGAAGCAAAAACAAACTGCCTGAAAATCATCCTTAGAAAATAATAAAATGAGGAATAATATTTCTCTATATTTTGTTGTTATTTATCAAAATATTCGTTAATTAGCTAGCTCGAATTGTTTTCCTTTTATACAGATAGTGAGACGACTCGTGGGCGTTAATTAATATCAGTTGATACGTAATTAGATACCAAGTGGACATTAATTGGTTTTATCTTACCTCAACTATTTATTATTCTTATAAGAAGTGCTTTGTATGTTATGATAAACTTATAAAAACAATACTGGAAGGCAAAATAGAAAGTAGGAGAGGAAATGGAAGGCCAAGACGGAAACAGATAAAGGAAAATTTTGATGTCAGGACGTACAGTGAGTTGAAGGTGTTGGCGGAAACCACGGAAGAATGGAAATTGCTCCACTGACAAGAGCGAAGCTCTTAAATTTTGAATGAATATGAAATGGCAGTTGAAAGAAGAGGCATTTACTCAGCAGTGAAATTCCTAATATGTACCTACTTAGTCGTAGCAATCTTGTAACTATCCTTCCTATCTCCACCGGACCACTAGTCTACTGGCATACTTTCGTCTACAATCAGTTCCTAACGGACGCTGTAGTAACAATACCCGCAAATTAGGTTAGCAGATTGCAGTCACTTATCTTCTAAGGCGCATTCGCGCACCGCTATTATCTGTATAACTATAGCACTTATCGGAAACTATGCAGTACACTATTTGCAGTGTAACTACACAACACCTATTAGTTGCTTGGTAAGCTATTTGTTCAGTAAATTATGTTCTTACTGCAGTTTGAGTTTTCACGTCTGTTTTATGTGCTTTGTGTTAGTAAACACGAATTACTCGTAGTTTGGGAACAGACGAATTGCATTTTATAAACATTGATCTGGCTAAAGAAGTACTTGAACTGAGAGTTACGTATTAGAAACATTTTGATAATGATGAGGTACAATTTCCCTCGTAAGTTTATACTAGGCATATAGATACCGATGATGCGTAACATACTAATGACACACCAACTAAGCATTACCTACATAACAATTCTGGACTTTGTTTATATCATAGTGATAAAAATTAGTAATAGTAATAAAGATTTCCTGATCAGCTGATGAGGTCTTCCTCGGATATCGTTAATTAGTCCTTATTCTAACTATACAAAGTTTTATAACATACTTGAAAGAAATCTCGTTTGGATACCTGCGCTTCGAGATGACCAACCATATATTTAACGTGACCTATAAGTTGCGTGCTTCACTTAAGTGAAATTTTAGACACTTTTAACCATCTGCGTCTCGAAACACATTAGCCGTCCATTTAACCACAATGTGCGGTCACCTGACCAATGGTTCGGGTTGGATCGCATTACCGAGGTGTTGATATCTTCAAAGTCGTCGTCCATCGTATCAACCCGTCTTACAAATTAGTCACTCCAATGATTCAGGTAGTGATTGATTCAGTAGTAAGTGTTAGCTCATGGTTATAGATTCAAGAGATTGGGCGATTAATACTAGTACATAACTTAATGACGTTAAGTTTTTTTGATGTCTTAGACTAAAACAAGGCCACATAAGTAGTCGAAGATATATATTGTGTTTTCAGAATGAGTATCCAAAACTTGAAAGAATAAACTATAAATCTTCGTGAACACGATAGGCCTTTCGTAACTTACAAAAAAGCATGGCTAAATAGTTAAATATTCAATCCGCGATCTACGAGTAAATCAGCTACTAGACTTTCAAACAATTAAAAAGTTATGTTATATTTTAGTTCATTAACAACAATTTTTATTTATATGCATAAGCACTAGAAGATTACGGGTGATCCAAAACTTTTAGCATTAATTAAATTCAATCGTGATTGGGTCTAAAAGTCAACAAAAGCAATGATTTTTTTTACTGTAAATATAAAAGTAGGTAGTAAGTATTTGGTAATGTAAAAATGTGATTCTGTATTTTATATACAAACTAAATGTAAAAGATTTTGCGTTTTTTACGTGAACAGAATGTTCTGATAGGTACTTCCGATATTTAGAACAGCCGCCATCATTGTGACACTATTTTCATGGTAATTCGTGGAGAATGGGTCTATTAAAGTTTCATTGCACAAAAAACAATGGCCGGATGCATCCTGCGGAAATGCACCCGCCATATTAACGTCTCATTGCATTACGTCAGCGTCTAATTCGAGAACTTCATCAATCGATCGCTGTATGTGCTGTACACATATAATTACTCCATAATTGTGGAACACTTGATTAGGTCCCGGTATAGTGATACATAGTTTGTATGACATACGTACTACTATGTACCCAATAATGTCAGTTTTCCACTGTGGGATGTAATTTGTACACGTAAAATGCAATGTAAGCATTTGACCACACAACCGTAAATTAACCAAATACATATTTTAGGTTTATGTACAATATGAATATATTTTAAAAAAACTATCTAAATAAGTTTATCAATGGTTTAGTATCCATAGTACAAGCTTCATCTTAGTTTGAGACTAAATGGCGCAGTGTGGCCCAGCGTGGCATGTCTTGGGTTACATATTTTACTATTATAAAATATGGTTTAGTTATTGTTATTATATACTTTGTGGGGATTATTATCAGCAATTTATTTGTATTGATGGTATCTTTCTCTTTTGAAAAACAAAGGTAACTAGGTATTTATATCATATCGATGTCAAGTCAATAAGCACGTTCAGTGCTCACAATACGATTATGTGTTCTTCCTTATTATTATTTCAATAGCTTAATATTATAGTTCTAAACATTCAAGGTTATCGTTATTATTCTATGTCATTCCAGTCACATTATCTGCTAGAGACATATTAAGAAAGATCTCACGGAAACAGGGTTCGTTTGATACATCCTGGCCCGTACCCATCGTCAGATAAGGCGGCTCATTATTATGCCATCCACCTACACGTACAATAACATAGCATCCCACAAAGCGTCCCGCAACAGTATCGACAAAGTTCCATCCGCTACGTTAAACATCGCGTGGTTCGCTAATCCGAGCGTAACATTGCAAAACGCAGAGCAAACTGCTTCGCTTTGTATTCCACTAATGAGAGCCACGTGGCTGTCCCCCGCAATGCAGGCTGCACAATAAAACAATAGCTCCACAGTTGTGCACTCTGGCTTTATTCCTACAGGACTAACTGTCGCGTGACTTTGAATCGTTACGGGCGTACCGCAAGGCGCTATTCTAGAGGCAATTCTGTTCATTCTATTTAGAAACCGCACGACTCTGAATGTTATCGAAATTCATGTTGTGGGACAGTAAATTTTGCTGTTTCTCCTACCCTCTTTGCCTCAGGCTGATTTATTTCAGGTCGAAACTTTTAAGTCCGAAGTTAATGCAAATAGAGTTTTCATTCGTGAAAGCTCGGAAAGTTCTCTAATAATTCGTCGCGTTTGTTTTCAATTTGTTCTATATACCCTTAATAACTGCCTGAGGTCTCCTTAGCAACGCGGGTTGCGTCAATCACTTCCATGAACTTTCGAGTATTTAGCAAACTTTCGAGTGCGGGTTATTTAACGTTTTCACTTCACAACCGTCAGATTTCCGAGAGCTTTCTGAAATATTGTCGGGTTTCTTATAACAACAACAAATCAAAGTTTTGAATATTTCTCAACCTAACCTTTCTCGCTACCAGGAAGCCCTTCCAATAAGAACCGGATCGACCTCCCCAACGTTCCCGAACAGGTAGGTACACCGACTTATGTTTTCTTTGACGACTCGTGACACTTTTGACATAAACACAGCAACTTTTGAAAGGGGCTGTTTGTTTGCGCGTTGTCGTCAAACAGCCGATGTAAACACTGTGTCGTGCTCGCGTTTCCGCGTGACGTCGTTAGTTTCGGGGCTATCGGGGCGAGCGTTGCACTTGTCACTGGCTGTTGACACCGACTCACCTAGTTGTGCGAAGACCTTGGGCCTGACATTCTCCTGCCAGGCGGCGGCGGCGGCGGCGACGATCGCCGCGAGCAGGGCACAGCGGAGCACGATCATGGCACTAGTCACAAGTCGACATCACTTGTAGGGGGACACTCGCGGCGCGCGGCTGTGCTGGGGACAGGCGGGCGGGGCGCGCGGCGGCCGGCGGCGGACTGACGGGCGGGGGGCGCTGGGGGCGCGCCTGCGCCGTCGGCGCCCCGCGGTCTCGCATGCGTGGGGCTGCGGAGTGCGGACCTCGCACGTGACGCAACCCTCCTCACCCCAGCGCCCGCCACTCCGACCCTGCTACGTCATAATCGCGTTAAAAAAAGCGCCTGCATATCCTAATTAACACTAAACCTGCAATTAAACTTCGTTGTTTATAATTTTAGGTATATTTAAAACTCGTTAGGGGACGCCGGTGACGCGTGACAGATCCGGCGAATCGTAAGATCGCAATTACAAGTTTGACGTGCCGCCGAATCGCGAAGGATCCTATTACTTTCCCCTTCCGGGAAAAAATCAGAAGTCGAGCTTGTGCCACTAATTGACGTAGGTGTACGCTCCGTAATGACCGAGTCGAGTACTTGCAATTAAATTCATTATTTGTCTTGTTGGACTTTTGATGTCATTGTTTGTTCGTTAAATTGTCGTGCGTGAGCGTTTGTGCTCGCGCGGAAATGTGAATTAACTTTTCGGAAATGTGAAGATATTTATGTGGATTCAGTATTATTTGATCCGCAATTAGGACTAAATTAGTGAAAGCCTAGATTTGTTGGTAATTTGTGAATTTCGTTAGATATTTTTCGAATAATTTACATATACGTAATTCATTCTTATAGTTTCAAATACCCTCCAAGCTCTTATATTGTTGATTCTAATTGGAACGAATCTAATGTACATTTTTAAAATCAAAACTGCAACAAGCAAATATTTAATTTGTATTTTAATATTATCTTGCATCCTTGCAAGCGTGCGTACTTCCATACATTTAATTACACACATCATAAAACTAATCAAACGAAACTAACACGCGTAACGTTAACAAAAGCTAACGCAAACATAAAGCTTGAAACTGTTTTGACAAAGTTCCATTCCCGTGACGCTTAAAAGCTGAATGCAACTTTAGCGCAATAGAAACTTTTTTCGACTGAGCGGGGGTTTTATCGACGCGCATTCATTATTATTAATTGGGTAAAGTTGCACCCCAATAACTTCATTCAACAACATGGAACTTTGTCGCACAAATTTTGGTTGTACCAGCAAGATGCATTGTATTGGGCCGTGTGAAAATCGATAAAATAAACATTTATAGGGCATTAACAACATGAGTTGTAACGTGATATTTCTATGATAGCTAGGATAGCCAGTTTCAGCCTACCACGTAAGCTACACAGGAGGATTTTATCTATTATGTGTGTTTGTAATGAATAAACTTAAAACCTACTGTGCCAATTTCAATAACTCTTTCACCATTAAAAGCTACTTTCACCCCGAGTAGCGTATACTATAATAGGTATATTTAAGTATTGCTAGAAAAGATAAGGGATCCTAAATAAAACGAAAATGTCACCCAATAAAATGTTTACCTACCTATCTTTTTTTTATGCAAGAGGCGCCAGACGAGCAAATGTGATGCCTGATGGTAAGCAGTCGACACTACGCAACTCAAATAGGTACGAAGCAAATGCGGGTCGTTAGCTTACTAATAAAAAAACCTAATTGTTTACGAGTACATAACGTTAACTCTTACATTCCCTTTCATCAGTTGATCACATCTTAATCCTGTACCTGTGCCCGCATATTGCATGACCATCCAAAAAAAAGCAACAGATATTTTCACTTGTTCACTAACTTAACGTTAAAAATATCCGTTTGAACGCGAAGCCGCGTCTTTGCGGAAGCCTCAGCCGAGTGAATGGAGGTGGAAGTTAATGCGTGCATCAAATAGACTAATATTTACACGGTGCAACGCTCCCGCCATTGCACACTGGCTGGAAAAATAAGCTTTTGTTTTTGTTTTTATTATTGTATTGTTGAGAGTTGTTTGATGCGTTGAATTCGATACGGAATGGAGTGGAATAGTGAATTTGATGTAATATGACTTTAGAAGATACACTCTTCTATCCGAATTTTGCCCACACGTTTGTTCCTTCAAATCTCATCAGTCATTGAATCCGTGGGAAGTAAGGGAGCGACCTATCATCTTTTCGCTCCAAACCAACCTAACCTGCCCGTGGTGCATCCAGCCGAAAAACAAACGAGGCACTGGCAATCGACGGGTAGCGGTATAACCATCACAATCTAAGACGTAGGTAAATACTACCGGCCGATGACGGGCAGCAGCGTCACCGGAGCGAATAACTACGCCCTGCGATCGCCAACCCGCCTGCCCAGCGTGGCGATTATGGGTATATCCTCCAGATGTTTGCCCTAAGCGGCGAACAACTGGAGAGGCCTATGTCCAGCAGTGGACTGCAATAGGCTGATCATGATGTCAATCCGTCAGGTTGTAACTATTTACAGGTTTAATAAAATAAATAATTTTTGAAACAAATTACCTACAATTTTTATTTAAATAGTTTATTGATATCATTGTCTCCATTATACGCAAGGTTTGTTTGATGAAGTGTGTCGATAATAGTCTTTTAACCCTGTATATGGCTAGTTTGAAATTTCTCTAATCTCATAAAAATCAAACTATGATAAGTGAAGATAACACAAACTTTCGTTTACAGGAGTAGCTCGTTAGTACTCAGCATATAGGTATTCCCTCTTGTTGATTATGTTAATTATGCTACAGTACCTTGGTAGGTTTAGTTCGTACTAAACTTCGGTAAAGTGTTTTATTAGCGGTGACCTACGTGTGAAGTACATGGTCTAGTGTAATAAACTACTTTATCTACCTACTAACTTAGTATGCTTCATTAGGTTCAAAGTTTTAAGTACTTACGAGTATGTACATTTAAACTTGTTTTATAGAGTATTCATGTCAACGATGTTTGAAGAATGTGGATTTTTATTAAATTTTTTTTTTTTATAGTGGCTCGACATAATGGCTTCCCTACACCTGATGGAAAGCGAAAGAGAAGCCCAAGTCGCTGTGACAACGAGCAAGTAACTGCACTAGTTTTGAATAGACTATTGAAAAAGTCTTCCACATTTCTTAAATGGTAATTTCTTTTGCGGCTGGAAAATTGTACTTTTAATAAGAGTCTAAGATCTAAGTATAAGGCGATATTTACCGAAGTAGTAAATGGAAAAAAGCATTTTATATCTAATGTAGTGACCCTCCCTTACTTCGCTTCGGATATTTTTTATTATTTCATATTACTGTAAAGTTTCATTAAAATAATGCGTGAAAGAGAAACAAACATCCATCCAAACCAACTTTCGCATTTAAATAATATTAGTAGGATTGTTTTACTTAATAACTACCCGTCTTCATATATAAAGGAGCAAGGGTCGTCAATATTTAATGTGATTTAAGGCCTGGTCGACTGTCCATAAAAATATGATAACTTAGATAAAACACATACAAAAGGTAAGGTAAAAGGTACCGACTAAATTTTCTCTTTGATTCTAAAGCAGTTCAGACTGAACTTTCTTTTCAATGTGAACACAATTTCTTTGAGTAATTTTAATATTTATACCTTGTAAATGAAATAAGCACATAAAATCTTTTTTTTCTAATCAAAGCAGTCTGATGTGCAAAATTTTCAAGTAATGTAACATGTTTAAATGTGAAAAAAAAATATTTCTGTAGTTTTGTTATGAGTAGGTACTTTGTGACTTAAAAAAGCTTAAGAATTTTTTTTTGTTTTTTTTAAAAGTCCCAAGTTTTCTGATGTGCCAAATTGTCAACAAATTAGTAACAACATATTTCAGTCAGTATTTGTTACTTTGTGAATTTGTTACATCTCTGAACTTCGTCCTATGAGCTACTCCTCGGAGGATAAAACTTATTTAAAGTTTATAAAGTAAGTAACTTAGTTTGTCATCCAAGACACTGTTTGTATTGAAATAAATGTGCCAGACATTAGACATCTTAAATTATTTAAAGTCAAACTGTATAATTAAATAAATAACCCAAGACATGCCACGCTGGGCCACACAGCGCCATCTAATCCCAAACTAAGCCGAAGCTTGTCCTATGGGGGTACTAGAGTTGTCTAGTACCCCCATAGGACAAGCTTCGGCTAAACTTACTTAGATACATTTTTTGTAAAAAAAGTACATATCATACATATCAAATATGTTTTGTAGTGTGCGGGAATCGAATTATAAACACCCAGACACGGAACAAACACAAGTGTTTATCACACGAATGTTTGTCCCGGGTGGAAATCGAACCCCTTGGTTCAGCAGGCAGGGGTCACTACCAATTGAGCCACCGAGCCAGTCAAGCTTTAACCAATACGCCACCCAGATCGTCTTTCAAACAGGAGATTTTCTCGAATCTCTAGCGTTTCTCTCATACGACCCTCGTTCAAACTTTATTCCCCAGGCCGCTACTTTAAGATCCGACTGTTTTAATTAAAAAAAGTTAGCGTTTCCCAGTTTCCACTAGACTATTCGCTACAGTTTCAAATATACACGTTTAGCCGCGGTTCTTGTATAATAATACAATTAGTGAGAAATTTAAAAGCGCAGGTAACTTGGAACTGGGAATAAGAATAAGACGTGGAGATTCTACAAACTGTGTTCAGCCAATTCGTACTTTACATAATATACATTAGTAGGTAATAATAAACTAGCAACTGGGTTTTTTTGTAATGTTATTTACATGTAGTGAGGGAAAAGAATACAAATCGCCGTCGCATTTCTTTCCGTGGGTGTCGTTTCCGTGGGGTTTACACGCCTGGCTGGTGACCATCAACAAACACCCGTGAAGTGACTTCAGTCGTGTTTCTAGTGTACAACGAGAATAATCGTACAAGCCAGTATGGCCGTGGCAACATACAAGGGATAGATCTGGTCACTTGCACAGGCTTGAGCCTATCTTTGGCTTCCATCGGACGACATGAGACCATATGCTATAAATTAAAAAACAGAAATTACTCATAGGAGATACCTAACCAACAGCGCTACTGAGCTGAGGAGGGTTTGAGACGAATCTCGACGAGTATCTCGACCCTCCTCAGATGAGCGCTCGTAGCCGACCACCGTCAGGTTTAGTGGGTATTCTCCGTTTTAATAACCCACTTAGGGCCCTGGTGTATGCGTAAAAGTATTCCTGAAGTAAACGGTACCACATCAAGAAGTTGGCAGTGATACACCCCCTTGCATCAAATGCAAGTTAAGCCGTTAGCCCTGTGCCAGATCTCTCTCCGGCTGTGTCGAACTATCGTCCCATTTGCACTCATATCTCCTGCATGCTTGGACAGACCTTGATTGATTGGAGATTAAACGAATTCGATCAGGAGAGTAATATAATGAACTTGGCATTATGGGAGACAAGCAACTTAGCTCCCTAGGCTTACACTTCTAATAAATAAATAACCCAATACATACCACGCTGAGCCACACAGCGCCACCTAGCCCCAAACTAAGCCGAAGCTTGTACTATGGGTACTAGACAACTGATAAACTTACTTAAATAATTTTTTTTTGTAAATAAATACATATTATACATAGAAAACACCCAGACCAATCCAAACAGACATGTTCATGAACACATATGTTTGTACTGTGCGGGAATCGAACCCACGACCCTTGGCTCAGAGGGCAGAGGTCACGACCAAATAAGCCACCGAGCCTAATAGGAACATGAATATATTGAGATGTCGACGAGTCCTACTCAGCAAATCCTTATCCTCAGCGCAGATGGCCCCATAGTATATCTGATTTAGTCGCCCCAAAGGGTTATAAATAATGTACCGCAGCATACATTGACTTGTCGATATGCACACATTAATGAGGATAGTCGATTCATCATGCTGTCAATGAGAGGCAGCTTCTCG
The DNA here is from genome assembly GCA_031163375.1 of Conogethes punctiferalis. Lineage (NCBI taxonomy): Eukaryota > Metazoa > Arthropoda > Insecta > Lepidoptera > Crambidae > Conogethes > Conogethes punctiferalis. Next base: position 6,479,677 of record CM062094.1, read on the forward strand.
TAGTCTGGAGCAGCCAAGCCGCACAAGTAACAGAACAAAGGCGGCAACAATCGACGCTACGTATTAATTGAGGAATAAATTATTAACGTCTCCGATCCCTTCTAACACACCCTTGAGATGCGACTGGGGTGTACACACTGGACTTTGAAAACGCGACGGTGAATCGCCCCAATTCAGATAAAATGTCAGTCATGTTGAGGTCGTCTAACACACCCATGAGATGTGATAGAGTTATACACACTGAACTTTGAAAACGCGGACGCGAAAGGCGTCAAATATGGGCACTGTAAGTACGAGTCTATATGAAATGTCCGTTCAATGGCGATCTTCTATCAAACCTTTAGGATGCCACTAGACACAGTGTTAGTGGTTGGTGTGAATTTTCTGGCTCATGCAATTAGCAGATCTGCGCAATCAGAGTCAGTCGGTCTGTCAGACCGAAATCACAAATATGTTATCATTAGCAATACCGGTTTTATTATACAACTAGAAAATGACTGCTACTGGACTACGAAGAGAGGTAGGGCATAGCGAATCTTCGCTCGAATTGAGCCGCCCGTCCGGGGAAGGACCTCCACCCTATAGAATACCGCAGTCAAATGACCTCTGAGTCGTGTTTCTGCCGGTGAGTAGGGTTTCCGGAGCTCGTGGGGGGTTGGGGTTGGGCCGGCATGGCGTTGGCAACTGACAGGTAACTGACCAGTTACTTGCCCGTTGTCACAGCGACTTGGGCTTCTCTTTCGCTTTCCATCAGGCGTAGGGAAGCCATTATGTCGAGCCACTATAAAAAAAAACTACATTTATGACGACGAAAATAGTCAACTATAGAGCCGATAGCACTCATTTCAAATGCGGGTAATCCAGACACAGTCGAATGATTTTAGCTTCACGGCCGAATTCGGCACAACATAGCTGTTAAAAAATCCAAAATAACACACATAAATAGAAATCTTACTGCATAGCAACATACAAAACGCCGCGGTCACCGTACCCAGTGTGTGTCCCAGAGAGTCTGCCCACTCACCCCAAATTCGTCCAAACACCGCCGGACCAGAACCCAGGCCCGAGGGCCCCCGTTCAAACAGCCATCCCGAAACTTATTACTTCCCTATAACTCGCCATTTTTAATTTCTTCCCCTTCAATTAACTCTGACCGATGTCTTTTCTCTGTTTTAAAGCAACGTGCTATGCAAACCAAGTTCAATCTCAACGAATATTATAAAGACGAAAGTAAGTTTGTTTATATACGTTACCTACACGATTATGGTTTATACTGAACCAATCTAGGTGAAATTTTGCATATGCCTACTTATGTCTATATATTATAATGTAGTAGATGTCATTAAACTTGCCTGTGGCATCGCTCGCGCCTAATTTATGATATCTCCATACAAATTTCGGGACACCCGTTACACCACCCCTTCGAGGGGTAGAATTTTCACTTAATGCGTAAGCGTCTAGTGCCATCAGTACGGCAAAAACAGTCCAAAACATTCTTTCAGCTATTTGTTGATAGTTAACTTGTAACTGATTACGACTTAAATGTAAAAGGTACTAAAAATATTACGCTCACATACCTAAATGTGACCAGAACCGTCTTATTATAAACAATAGCAGCATATCAATTTCCCTAGTGTTTGAATCGAATGCTCCCACAGCTACAATTACATTGAGCGTCCTCCTTGACATGAGCGCTAGGAAATGCATTCAGAACACGTATTGGATGTGAACCAATTCATGTTTGACGGTACAGGACTAACGTTTGGTAAATCACGCACAATGATGCAAGACTTTTAATGCACACTAAGCTGTGCTAGTCCGTGTGATTTCCGGATTTAGTATAGGACCACTCCCAGCATCTCACAATCCATGGGTGTAGTAAAAGATGACTATGGGTATATCAGGAATAGGGCAGCAGCGTTAGACTGGATACATACCTACAAATAAAACCTACTACGGTCACCAAGCGCCTGCCAAGCGTCGCGACTTAGGCAGATGACAAACGGTCATTGGGAGAAGCATATGTCCAGCAGTGGCAGTCTTATAACTGATAATGATGATGCCTTTGTATCCTTGATACGTTTTCGGGCATTACGCAGTTGTTATCTAAGTTCCTATATTTCAATGTAGTAAGGCTAGTGTAAAAATCCATACTACTTAATCTACAACCGAACTGAGGAAAACAAAAATTTCCCCAAAGACGTGTGATGGATGGTACTTGTCAAAAAGTCCCGAATACTCGCAGTATTCCTATTTAATATTCACGTACATAGTATATCGAACGTAATTCCATTTTCGCCCGCGCTATTTTTGGCCTTGTATCGGAAACGACTTCAGGTCCCTCAAGAAGCGAGCTAACAAATTTGTCAAGGACGGACACTTACGTGGGACTGGATAGCGGTATATACGAGTAGAATAGAAGTATCATTTTATTATTGAGTAACCTTTAAGCACAAATAGGCGCCTAGCTTGTATGAGCCTGCTAAAACTTTTCGCAGTGCGCAGTACGTAAGTATATAGAATAACTAATCTATCAAATTTCACCAAGCAATGTTTTTTTTTGGAAGGTTGGCTTATGCCAACCGCCTGGTTTCCCTCCACCTGATGGAAAGCTAAAGAGAAACCCAAATCGCTGCTACTACGGGCAAGCAACCGGTCGGTCACCTTTCAGTTGCCACCTCAATGCCGGCCCTTAAGATGCTTCTTCACGCTCCTCTTAAAGGATCCCATATGAAAGGAAGGAGGAAACACATGTAGTGGCAATGAGTTCCACATTTTAATGAAGCGGCAAAAATAGGAATTGGCGAACTTTTTTGAACGCGAAGAAATGTTTTGTACGGTGAAACTATTACTATGAGGCCAGAACGTGTGGTTCTGTTACAATGTTCAATGCTTAGACATACAACCAGTGTAAGTGAACGCTGCCTTCGATACAATGGTCGCAAATTCGATCCCCGCACTTTACTTTGTGTGCATAAACGTGTCTGTTTGTATTTAAATGGTTTGGGTGTTTGATGATATGTATGTATACCTATGTATTTATTAACAAAATAAGTATTTAACTTTTAAGAATAGTACATCATCATCATCAGTCCATCCATAGGCCTCTTCAGTTGTTCGTAACTTTGGGTAAACACGTGGAGGCTTTGCCCATAATCGCCACGCTGGGCAGGCGGATTGGCGATCGCAGGGCATAGCTCCGCGCTCCTTTACAAGCTTCGGCTTAATTTGGGACTAGGTAGCGCTGTGAGGCCCATGGTGGCCTTGGATTAATTATCTATTATTATATAAAGCTCGCGACTTAGTCCGCGTGGAATAGAGTTTCATCCCCTATTTTATCCCTAGGGGGTAGAATTGATCAAAATCCTTTCTTAGCGGATGTTTACGTCATAACATCTACCTGCATACCAAATTTCAGCCCGATCAGTCCAGTGGTTTGGGCTGTGCGTTGATAGATCACTATGTCAGTCAGTCACCTTTGAATCATATATATTTAGTGATAGAAATAGATTAAGTGTCCTATGCATAAAGACAATTCCTCTTGAATATTTTTACAGATTTGAGTAATATGAAGTGAAGGAACAGAGAATGCACCTGTTTTATGCGCGCACATACAATTTAGGTTACCGTTAAAAGTGGTCGCTCTCAAGTTAAATCGGGGAAAAGAGCATTATTGCTATAAGCTTATTTGAACAAAAATTGTGTCAACAGATGTAAAACTTTCCCCGGGAAAATACAAAGAGTTAGGATTGTGTACAAAGAGTGTACATTCGTAACCTCGTTTCTCTTGATTTGTGGCGAGGCAAACATCCACGGTTATTCTTTGGGAACAATAATGCAAGGACGCTTGACACATTTTAGCCGGGACAGAGTATTGTTGAAATCTTGCGAGATCTCCGATGGAAATATGGAAACATACGTATACTAGAAAAGATATGAGTACTGAAGAAATTAGGTTTTTTAACCATAATAGCAATCTTTTTTAAATCAAAATGAGTTTGCGCTTGACTGCGATTCGCCTTATGGTAAGCGATGTCATAGTCTACGATGGAATACGCTCACTCAGCAAAAACCGGTTCACTCTCGCCTTGGACATCGGAAGAATATATCTCTCGGGGAACAAGGACCCCGGAAAAGAGTTCCAAAGTTTATAGTGGATTTCCGGCGCCTGATGGAAAGCGATAGAGAGACTCAAGATGCAACGGCAACTGAAGTAACTAAATCAATCCCTTGTCAGTTGCCACCGACATGCTGGCCTGTAGGATTATTCTGGCTATACACCGACTGACCCCGAAACGCGACCGGTGTTTTACCGAGTTTAGGGTGGTCGCCAGTCGTGCGGATAAACCCTCATTGTTGTAACGCAGCATACTGATTCCTTTTTATCAAGGTGGCGCGAATTAAAGGAGGCCTACGTTCAGCAGTGGACGGACCAAGGCTGTTGGTTGATTTATACAATTGTAGTATAGACCGCCTAAATTGTACAACAATTGTATAGTGTATGTAGTTCTGAGTTATTTTTTTGGTGTGCAATAAGACTATTCTATCTATAGTAGTATGTAGTGGTGAATGCAGGTACTGTCAATCAAATTAGTTTAGACTGCTAGTTATATATATTATATGATGCAACGCAAAAGATTAAAAGTTATTAATATAATTAGATATTAAAAAGATGAGTCTGTATGTATGTCTGAATGCGTCGTATAAAACAAAAATAGAAAAATGATTGTAAATCCATTCAAATGACTCAGAATGGCCGTTGAATAATTTAACACCGTTGCAAGGAAAGAAAATTAATAGATGGAGTACAGACGATGCAATAATAGCAACACTTATCGCTTTATCGACTACAAAGAAATCTCGTCCAATAAACGGCTTCTTTGATTGCAGCCTTTGTGCCAATCAACTTGACAAGCGCATAATGAATGACGTAAGCGGACATCTGTTTCGAAATGTCTGTTATCAAGTATGCTTATAGGCCTTGGTGATAAAGTTCAGCACTTTCAGAATATTTACAAATACTGGAACTCGAAAACGTGTTTGTTACATAAAATAACCCAAGAAGTGCCACACAGGGCCATCTAGTCAACTAAGCCGAAGCTTGTATAATGGGTACTAGAGAACTTACTTAGATACATTTTAAAGAAAGTATTCTCTATCTGAGTTTTACCTTAAATTTTTAAGCCTGCATAGGCTTATTGTTGAATGCAGGTACTGTCAATCAAATTAGTTTAGACCGCTAATTATATTATATGATGCAACGCGAAAGCTTAAAAGTTATCAATCAAATTAGATATTAAAAAGATGTGAACATTACTCGGACGGACCAAGGCTGTTGATTGATTGAACATTCCTCAAATAAGCGAAAATGCGTCGTCAAATTATTATCCTCTGTCTATTAACTAACGTAGGCAAAAGCCGTACATACGGCTGGTATTCAAATATTTAAGTACCACCAAATCTCTTAGAGAGGAGCGAATAAAATATCAATCTACTTATAAATGAACGAAATCCGATTTTTTTAATGTCAATTATTTCTGAACTAGCTTTCACTGAGATACCGCTCACCGCGGCACTATAGCGTAGTATAAAATAATAAAAAAAATCTAATAAGTACTTTGGTTTGCAGAAATTCGCAACGTCCTAATCCACTGAGCCACCGACGTAAAAGCCCACTTTATAAAAAGCACATAACCGTTGTGTGTGAAGGCGGATTGCGGTTCAATGTCTCTTTTTACGGGATCCTATGTACACAGGGTGCGGTTAGTTCCGACCCATCTGTGATGAAAGACTCGAGCCGCACAAATACGTGGACGCAACGCAATGAGCAACTTTTGATCTAGGCTTAACGTCTGACGGACGTACAGATGAAGTATATGACGTATGGATTCTTAAGTCGACGGTATAAGGTATACAATCGAACACGTATACTCTGCAATAAACTGTGCTTTTGTTTGCGAAATTCGGATGTTTTTGAGTTCCGTAGATTTGTTGCAAGAAGGGAATCGATGATTTAGGGAATTGATAAAGAGTAGAAGAGTATTTAAATGGGTTTATCACACATAGAACAAGCTACGGCTTTGTTTGGAACTAGATGGCGCTGTATGGACCAGCAACCAGACTAAGGAATATTTATTTATTTTATCTGCCTGACGTTATGTATGTATTTATTTAGTTCCTTTCTCATCTGATGGAAATTGAGAAAAGGGGTCCCAAGTCGTGCCAATGTGAAATATACCTAATAAGCAATATTTAAAGCCCCTAATAGAATTTTATTATTTTTTGCAGATGAGAGAAGGGCGATGTGAGTTGATATGTCATCTTAGCCTTTACCTCCTAAATAATACACAGCTACTCTTGTCAGATGACATGTATAAGCCAACACGCAAGTTGGTTCTTCGCGCTCCATCGCTGTCTTTATGCGGATTGTATGCGCCAATGGATAAATCCAATACATCCGTTATGAGAGGTCCCGAAAGGCAAATAGGTCACGCAATGAAGCTTTTAATTTGGAATTCAATGCTACAGCTAGTACTGTTCCATTCCAGTTTGGGCATGATTTGCTATCGAGATTGAAGTTTTGGATTAAATTTTCAGTCTGAATAGATTCTTAGAGTAGTACAATAGATAGAGTGAGTGATATTGAACCATAAAGTTCACTTAAAACGACTTAGATATGAAAATGCTATGAGCGATCTCTTCCAGACAACCTTTGCGCTAGCTAACTAGAATAGCTAGATAGAAAGGGTGAGGTAGTACATATGACGATTAACAATGTTCAAAATTTTATACGTAACGACTATGCTATATAAAGTTATTAATCTTATTAAATAAGAATGTTTTTAACATACATGTCACTTAACCTCATAGCTGTATACAATGGTCTTTTTATAACAGGGGAAAAGGGACCTGAAGGTCACCTATGGTAAGTGATCACTTCAGTTTATAAACACCGCTACCCCAGAAGAGTCACAGATGCAATGCGGCCCTTGAGGAATTTGTAGGCTAGCTTTTTGAAAGTCCCTAAATCGTATTCATTCGGAAAAGTTGCAACCGGCAGCCGATACCAAAAAACCTTTGCAGAAAATTGCGCAAACGTAGGTACCGTGGAAGACTTCCAACATAGTAAAAATTGACTAATGAGCTAAAAATTTACAAATGACTGCTGAGCTAAACTGCCGTTTGAAAATGCATTTAACATTATTTTATCAAACTCGAGGGATCAAACCGGTCTTCCTATACGCCACAAATTAAACGTAATCAATCGTCATCTGTCTTTTCTGATTTGACAGATCCTCAAATCATATCTCTTGTGTCATAAAAACATCTACTACGGATTCCTACCCCTCACTAAAGCTGGCTTGGTTTTTCAAAAGTACAGGGCGCGATTAAATGAAAATTGGTGCAGTCAAAAGAGCTAATGCTGGCAAAGGCATTGGACGGCAATTACGCCGTATTGACATGAAGCCGTACGCGCCCCTGCAACACAATCCCGTAATTAGCTCTCCGGGTGGCACCGGTAATACGCGCTATTCTTGAATTTGGGTTTTGAATCTAAAATTCTGAGGGCAATGTAGACGATGTGACGTCATATTTAATGATCTCAACGCGGCTTAAGTATTCGGCTAAAGTCGTAAGAGCTGCTCAAGACAGGCCCATACTGCTCTAAAGTTACCCATCTTCTGCTATGCTTTTTCCAATTGGTCACTAAGTGGTCTGCAATCATAGTCATCCAAGATTGTCTATGTACTTTTTTATTAATTTTCTTTATTATGGAAAGAAACAGCATGTATAGCATAAAGTTAACTCTTATGCAAAAAAATTGTCTGTGATTAAGTAAAGTCTTTTCATCGGCCAATACCGGTCTCACCAGCTCCATTTTGCTATTAATTCGTAAGCGTTGTTGGTTAGAAGAAGAAGAGGCGTGGGCCTGTCGGCTCCCCGTTTCTCCGATGATGCTGACAAGATCGCCTTAGTTATCATTGTAGTCCAGCTACGAGTATCACTGATTTGAGTCCGGGCCGGTACACACGAGACACAAACGTGTCCTCGTATGTGCCCTACCTTACACTCAAGGTAAGACGTAGTTAGATACTTCTATACTATTGAACCAACTCAATCAATAGCTAATTATATTAATACATTTAGACGTGTTAGTCAGAGTGGTGTGTATTATATGGAATAATTGATTTATTCAATAACTAGATGAAATGTGTACAAATTCATTTATGTCAATAAGAGGGTAGACGGTATAGAATTCGTATACTATCCCTTATTCGAGTTACCCTCAGCGTATATCAAATGAAGTCTTTCTAAACTATTCGACAGAGCAACGATTCGATTGACGATCTCCTATAGCTCGACCAAACAATTTTAATCCTTTTGCTCTGGGAAGAATGTGCATTTTAATACGGATTACTACAAATCCTTAGCTTAATGTTTTTTTTATGTATATATTGATTCACTTTTGAGAGATGATGGAATGCCATGAACACAAATCTAAAACAATTTTGAATACGATCCTTTGTTTGTGTATAATTTTTGTATTGTCGTAAATTTTACGCAACCATTGATTGGCCTAAGATGTACAACATTATTTACGCATCTTATGAAGTGTACGTTAAATGTGCCGTTCTAAATAGTAAAGGTAACGTAATGCTAAACACATAAACTTTGGCCTAATATTACATAGTAAAGCTAATTAAGTAACTGTTAAATATAACTTGAAAAATAGATGTTTATCTATGTTTATATGTCGATGAGGGTATTTATTGTTTTATTCAAACAGCATATTTTTTCAAATGTTATCTTATAATTAATCAGGTAGCATTTGAAACATAAATATGATAGTTAATCATTATACACTGGAATCAAACACAGATTGTCAGTCGGTAAAAAAGGAAATGATTCTACTGTCGGTTTTGGTAAATATCATAAATCGGGATGAACTGGTCCGATCTGATATTTACTTCATGGAATTAGATAGATAGAGTGATTTAAGACGAAGGTTTATTTATGTATAATACATGCATATTATAATAGAGAAATCTGAAATACTCATCTTCAGAAAAAGAACACTAATGTGAACACAATTCAATGAGAAGTCAAACTGAGTCGACTTCAAGTATCAAGCACGTTCGATCGGCGCGTACGGCGGGTCGATACTCATATGATTGTAAATGTAGATTGATTGGGTGCCAGTCGTGTTTCTTTTTCACGTCGACTCGCAGCGCTCCATTACGACACTATTCTGGATTTACCGACTGCAGGCAGATAGTCCAATATTATGTCGTCGAGCTTGCTGGGTTTTCAAAATATTGACTCTCGATTCCGAGAATACATTACGTCACGGAATGACTTTTGATATTGGATGTTGTTTTCTTATTTATTTTTAAGAGAAATGGAAATGTAAATTACCTACTCCTATATCGAAGAGTATGAGTAGGTATACATGGATGTGAAAAATCTCGCACCATACTCATACACTATAAATTGAAAGCCACAGGCAAAAACTCACGTTTGTCAATATAGGCATTAAATATTAGAATGTGATAGAAAGAACAGGCTCCTCCATGATAACTATCGTATGATTTCATTATGAGAAAGGTGGTGATATTAGTGGTGTTGTAGCCTAAACGAATAAATGAAGATAATAATAATGAGCGAATAATGTCTTGACGTCCATTCAGTACCAACCTGTTCTCTCTCTTCCAACTTTTGTCTCACTCACCCCTTCAAATTGTACAGCCCTATACCTTCCTCATCCAGTATTTTTCAACCACACCAACTCAATACTATTAAAACTGCTAATACCTCATTAGTGCAAAAAATTGCAGTGATTTGGTCACCCATATAATAATAAATAATAACCCAAGACATGCCACGCTGGGCCACACAGCGCCATCTAGCCCCAAACTAAGCCGAAGCTTGTACTATGGGTACTAGACAACTGATAAACTTACTTATATACCTTTTTTTTGTAAATAAATACATATTATACATAGAAAACACCCAGACCAATACAAACAGTCATGTTCATGCACACAAATGTTTGTAATGTGTGGGGATAATCACCAATCTAAGATAAATGACCAACTTCCCATTCCCTGTAGCAGCCTACCGGCATTGTAATCCATCCAAGCACGCCATACCCCAAAGACTGTCTTGGCTGAGCAGGAAAAATGCAAAATTTAATTAACAAAGTTATCTGAGAGCTAAAACACAAGTTTCCGAAGAAAAACGAGCGAACTGACACGTTAATTTGATTCTGTTGAATTACAACTGGTTGAGAGCGTGTGAAAGAGTCGTGGCGCGAATCTTAAGCCGTCTGAGATACTGCTCCAGCTATTTATTCAATTAGAAGACTTATACGTGTGCGGTTATTTGCCAACATCTCACGTATTTAATGAGATTTAGATTTTTGTGGCGTGCCTCGGCAATTTAACTTAGAAAGATCGCTTTGGATCGCAATTGGCTTTTGCGAATGAAATTAAAGTGGAATCAGGAGAAGCTTGCTGATTCAGGTAACTATGGACATTTCAGGAAACTTGTAGATTTGATGGTAATAATCATGAACTTTCCTAACTATTACTATTGAACATATCAGCGACACGAAGGAACAAACACATCACAAAAAGGATTTATTTTCAATGTCGAACGCACAGTATGTTAGGTACATATTGTGCGTTCAACATTGAAAATGACCTATGACGAATGTTTGTTTTCAAATGTCCAAACTATAGAGCTATATAATGCGTTCCTTGTTTCCCGGGAGAACAGTCCCGTTCCCGTTTTCAAGGCGAGACCCCTTTTTGGATGGGTGCCTTCAATAGGTATGCATCATAAGCTTATCATCAGACTAGTTGAATCCCAGAGCTGCCGTTAAACCATTACGACAAAAATGCACACATCATCATCATACATAGGCCTCTCCAGGTGGCGGTCGCTACTCACTCCGGTGACGCTGCTGCCTGTCATCGGCCTGTAGTATTTAGCTACACCGTCAATCCTCATGGTAAACCGCCACCAGTCTCAGGTTATAAAAAAGCCATTTACCTGAGTCTGGTTTGCACGAGTTTGCACAAATTCACGCATACCTACCAATAACGCTTTAGTATTTTCTGAAACGTTAATTTTACCATCAGTGAAAGTTTTCCTTACTAAAAGAGCATAGTATACTCTATTAATTTATTAGGTAGCCGACAACGTGTGTACACTGCGCCAATCTGAAGCCGACGGTAAATGTCCCGAATCGATCTCGACGCTAATCGGGGCTTGTAGCAGTCTGGGATAATTTTACGGTCGCTAGCTGGCGGGCTATCGAATTAATTTCATACCGATATCACTATCACTGAGAAACCTGGCAACGGCTATTTTGCTATTATGAACCTACAGGCTGTGAGAAGATTACTGTTTATCATTCAAAATCTAATGGGGACACATAATGAATACAATTCTACGGCTATTTTGCTATTATGAACCTACAGGCTGTGAGAAGATTACTGTTTATCATTCAAAATCTAATGGGGACACATAATGAATACAATTCTACGGCTATTTTGCTATTATGAACCTACAGGCTGTGAGAAGATTACTGTTTATCATTCAAAATCTAATGGGGACACATAATGAATACAATTTTGCGGATCTATGATTCCCCAAGGGTAACATACAACTGTAGTAATAATTGAACTTTAGCTATATGTTCAGTAAATAATTATAGTTAATACTTTCTAGGCTTGACAGCCCTTTATCGCAGACGAATGACTATAAAATCGTTGTCAATTTAAATTAAGAAAATTACATCATCACATTAATTAACCAATCGCTACGATCGAACCGGGTAAATCTTCGATAACGCGTCGGTGATTTGACTGTAAAATCAAGTAAATTACTATAGCCGGCCTGTAATACCGTTACATCATAGTGAAATAGGACACAGTGGGTTACGTATGTTTCCTTATTAAAATACGTATTAATTGTAGGCTAATTTCATGTTACGTAAATGACGGCTAATTAATCTGTCTTAGATATGTAACAACAATTTCTTACCACCTAATTATGCATTCTTTCTTTGTCCAGGACATTCAGATTCGAACCAATAATAGAAGTTATTGTCCTAAATTGACCAAATGAATAGAATAAGGTATACGAGTAACCACGTGTGACCAAGGTGGAGTGTAATTAAATAAACAAAATAATTCCTAATAAGCAATTCAATTGTACTAAGTAAACGTACAATTTAAATGAATATAACGGTTTGGCATCGGACTAAACTTCTATCAGATCTTGATTCTACTAGATATACTATTGGGAACACCGGTTTGAAAGCGGGATGATGAGATCGAGATAGCTTACAAAGCGTTCCACTTCAGTACTAGTCTCACGAAGCAGGCAATTTTAGAAACACTACTTCACTGTCTCTCACCCAACACTGTGCCTCCACGGAGGTCTCCCAAAATAGACTCGAGGAAGGGTTAATAAGAGGGGATGTCGTTAATTTCACTCCGTGGAGGACCCACTGCGATATGGCGTCGAGTTTCAACGGCATAGCAGTTACTTGCCGAATTACCTGCGGTTAACGGGAGAGCAAACTACTTAACCTAATTAACGAAAAAATCTTTGCTTGTTACCAGATTGGGTATCTTGACGCGATAGCGCTTTGTATTGCTATAAGGAAAATTGTACGGGCTTTTAAGAGTGTTGGGGGTAAGTGGAAAGATAGGGTTAATGAATTAATATGAGACAACAGTACATGCTACATACATAGAAGATAGCTTAATAAGCACCAAGGAAGGTAACAAAAAAATCTATATAATAAGAGAGGTAGGGCATAGCGAATCTTCGCTCGAATTGAGCCGCCCGTCCGGGGAAGGACCTCCATCCTATAGAATACCGCAGCCAAATGACCTCCGGGTCGTGTTTCTGCTGGTGAGTAGGGTTTCCGGAGCTCGTGGGGGGTAGGGTTGGGCCGGCATGGCAGTGGCAACTGACAGGTTACTAACCAGTTACTTGCCAGTTGTCACAGCGATTTGGGCTTCTCTTTCGCTTTCTATCAGGCGTAGGGAAGCCATTATGTCGAGCTATTATAAATATATATATATATATATTGAGTGGGAAAAGTGCTAGCGCTCTGTAACAAAGCTTAAGCCTAGTTCAGACACCAGTCTCTCACAATCTTTTAAATATATAGCAGACCAAACTTTGTATACTCACTGATAGACTGTGGAGAAAATAAAGCATTATTATTGCAAGATTGTAGATATTGACAAACTGATACGCAACCAACACAAATATCTATAGCTTGAATATTTTTCCCGGATGAAATTCGAACCTACGACTCTTGATTCAGAAGATAGAGTTACTCCTAAACGAATGGCTCGTTGCTCTGTGACTGCACAATTATGATATCCTATTTTACAGACTTGGGTGACGAAAGTAGTCATGAATACCAAACATCAGGCATTGGATAGGATTTGATACGGTTGCTTAACTATACCAACTCCTACAGGATAAGGCCTTATATGCAGAGAGACTTCACTAGCTAGAGAAAAAATAGGTCATAGACTTTATATAGAAGCATTGTGTATAGGTCTGTTTGTCTCACAGATGTTCATAGGCGGTGTCGACTGCTTACCATCAGGCATCACACACTTGCTCGTATGCCGCCTCTTGCATAAAAACCGGCCAAGTGCGAGTCGGACTCGCGCACGTAGGGTTCCGTACCACTGATTGAATGAAAAAAATTAGGTAATTTGATTTATGATGTTTAAAAAATTAGGTAATTTGATTTATGATGTTTAAAAAAAACTACTGTCCAGATTTCATTAAAACTAATTTCGTTAGTAGTTTACATAGTAATACACATCATATATTTTTTTCAGTTTTATAGTGCCCATATTTTAGAAGTTACGGGGGGGGGACACACATTTTACCACTTTGGAAGAGACTATTCATCTGAGAAAAAAATAATGTTAGAAACCTCAACATCATTTTCAAATAACTATCCATAGATACCCCACACGTATGGGTTTGATGAAAAAAAAATTTTTGAGTTTCAGTTCCATGTATGGAGAACCCCAAAAATTTTGGATTTTTTTCTGATTTTACTTTAAAATCTTATAGCGGTTAACAGAATACATCTACGTACCAAATTTTAATAACGTAGCTCTTATAGTTTCGGAATAAACTGGCTGTGACATACGGACGGACAGACAGACAGACAGACATGACGAATCTATAAGGGTCCCGTTTTTGCCATTTTGGCTACGGAACCCTAAAAACAAGATGTATAATTTTTTTTTATGAAAATTAAAAGCAGTATTCCAATACCTACATGGTATTAGAGAGTACGATATCCTCGGACAGATCTTTATGACACGAAATAAAAATGTTATCGAAGTCAATATTTGGCAGAATATGCGTTTCTAAAGTCGTAAAATCCCCAGCCCTCCCCTTGAACGGTATAACTTGAGCCTCTTCAAGAATAGGGTGAAAAACCTCTGAGTAAGCCATCCTACAGAGTTACATACTCTTCAGAGATAAGATTTGATTATCAGGCATGATTGGAATTCAGCAAAAAAGTCTATCGCACACGATGAAACCGTAACGGCTTGGTAGCATACTTGTCGTAGAATCGTAGCTGCTACGAACAATACTTAAAAAAATCAATCAATGGAACAATTTTTAAGTAGTTTTTCGTAGTAGCTACGGGTGCTTAACATAATATTATTGTAATGGAATCAGTAAGTACTATAACTGTCATATGTTTTATACCATAGTTGTTTGCTTATTTGATTCGAACCTTGAATGATAACCTGATTTGATACCTCCTAAGACGGGATAAGCTGTAGCTGTTATAGCTGTGGCGGAGCTTATGGGCCGGTATAGCTGTGGCAATTGACAGGTAACAGGCCGATCATTTGCTCGTTGTCGCAGCGACTTGGGCTTCTCTTTCGCTTCCATTTGGCATAGGAAAGCCATCATTCCGTGCTACTTTAAAAAAATATATTTATTCATACAGACGAATTGAGAACCTCCTCATTTTATGAAGTCGATTAAAAATCAACAAAATAACAAAACATTCCTAAGGACACACTCCTGTTTCCATCGTTACATGCCAAAGGGCGTCTATATCTTCACAAATGCTCGTTTACACAATACTTCCACCATTTTCACGCCTATCAAATAAAACTGAAACAACTATCATGAGATCAAACGACACGGCTTGATGAAACCCGCCCCTCATACGAGAAATATAGCGACAAACGCCCGATACATAATAAAAACGGCCATTAACGGCCCAACGTGACATTATTGACTTAATTTATGTTCGCCAAACATAAAAAGTTAATACCTAAACAATTAAACACGTACCGGATGGGAAATAAAAGATCCGGCACAATGGGAAAGTGGGGCTTGAATAAATATGGAATGGTACGCAATGATCGCTGCGCAAACATTTTATATCGATGTTATAGAATTTTAATTAAAAACAACACGCGTTTGACGCGATCGCGAAATAGAATCGACTTTCATATGGCGTGCGTTATGATTGACGGCTCTGGAATAGAGTGATTACACATTTTTGGTATTTGCGACGATTATTATTTGTTAAAAAAAGAACAATGCAGTCAATTAAGCGGAACCGCCGTGAACCTCTTCAATCTTTCTATCACTATCCTCTATATAGCGATAAGACTGCCTAAATTGTACAACAAATTTCTACTTTAATATACATAAAGAAGTATCTAAGTAAATAAATAAATAACCCAAGACACGCCACGCGGGGCCACACTTCGCCATCTCGCCCCAAACTAAGCCGAAGCTTGTACTATGAGTGCTAGATAACTAATAAACTTACTTAGATACATTTTTTACACAGAAAATATTATACATAGAAAACACCCAGACCAATACAAACAGACATGTTCATGAACACAAATGTTTGTACTGTGCGGGAATCAAGCCCACGACCCTTTAATCAGAGGGCAGAGGTCACTACCATATGAGTCATCGAGTCAGACTTTAGCACTAGTCTAGTACCCATAGTACAAGCTTAGGTCGGTTTGGTTTGGGACTAGATGGCGCTATGTGGCCCAGCGTAGAATGTACCACTGGATTCGGAACGCAACTTTTATCGGAAAGAATCGGCAAGAAACTCGGTAGTTCCGATAGACTTAATATAACGTATTGTCATTCATGCAGGTTTTTATAATGTAACTTCTATTCTCTAAATATCTTAAAGATGTCTTTTTCGCAGTGACTAACAATAATAAGCGAATTAATATTCACTTAAAGACATCCCATTTAACGGCACTTAACGCCATCCCACTACAAAGGATGGAACACCGTCTTTACTGGGTGTATTTATCTATAAGCGCAACACACGTCTGTTTAGTGCAGATAACCGTTTAGCACTGGATCTGATTATTTAATCCCCATAGATGCGATCATAAGAGGTTACCCTTGCCTGCCAAATAGGGTGACCAAGCTATCGAAAATTGAACGAATTTATGTAGTTTCGTAATACGTTTAAATTTGTCGATTTTTCTAATAAGGTGTACCTACAAAATTTAACGTCTTCTTGGGTGTATGTATTTTTTGAACACAAAAAGTTTGTGGATCACTGTTACGACTATAATTCACCGGAAGGTAAACTACTCTCCTTCAAGTATCAAGAAATTATGTTTTTTTTTACTTAATGGCAACCAACCTCTTTATAAATAGACCCGTATTTCTACCAATATCGAGTGAATATTGACAGTCTTCTCTAACTTACAAAACAAATCGGGTGTTTAATAAACTGCATCTTCATGGAAAAATTTTATTGTTAGCGAGACGATATATTCTATCCGGACTTAGTTCGAAAGACTGTCCGTCGATAGATTTCACTGAAATCACCCAATCGACCGTTGGTTTTACGAAGAACCCTAATCTATGGTTAAGTTGAATCTCATTCTATTTAATTTGATGCAAAATAGATATAACTTTTAATTACCTGTCCCGATTATTACAGTAACATCATAGCCACACTATAAGACTATAAAAATAAATTACAATGTTAAATTTAACACACCCCAAATCGCAGGGGAGCTGACGATTTGTTCCGGAAAGTCGTTGCTTTTTATTAACGGCGGTGTAGCCGTATCTAATAATTGAAGTAAAACATTTCAAAGTCGGTGCATACGATTAAGTTTTCCCGGGGGAAAGAAGGTTCGATGGACTCATCGAGAGGCGTCGATGAGGAGGCACCACAGAAATGTATTGAAGATAGAACACCATCAGTCTTGTTATTAACAAATTTGGCAACGCCTTGATAAGAGTTCGAGTATCACAAAGATGCAGGCAGGCGTATAGCTAAACTTCAATTAGATTGCGCTAGAAAAGACATTCAGAACCCGTTTCGTCGTCATTGGATGTGAACTCCTCCATTGCTCAAATTTGACGTGAGTGCTGACAGAATTGTTAAAAAATCAAGCACAATAGTGCAAAATTGAGTCTCGCTTTTAATGCACAATGAACTGTTCTATCCTTAATACATCACCGTGGGCGGTACCCTACCTCCTTAAAATTTTCGAAGTACTCAATCCAATCAAAATCCCTAACACATGCTAAAATTTATACAGTCCTAACTTTCGCATGACTTTTGATTTGTAAAAGAGAATCTTTGGAATATCGCATTTAATTTTGTGGGGTTGTTGAACGCATAGCTAAGTCAAAAGGTCGGTCTAGTAAAATAATAAACATTAGACATATCGTTAAATCAAAGTGGCGAACATTCGCAATTCGGAGAGGCCTATGTCCAGCAGTGAATTTATAAAGGCTAATGATGACGAATGCATAACGGGGACGCTAGGAATGACGGGGCCACCCGCACATACAAGTAACCAAGTACACTAGTTTGTTTTAGCCAATAAGAGGGCATTACGCATTGACCTTCAGTGCAATAGTGACCGGCGACCAAAGTGCACGCGTTTGTTTTTGACGACCAATTCTTTTTTCCGGTGACATTTCGTCTAATTTAGATAATTCCAAAAAAAATTACGCATTTGAAATACATTGTTTAATTTTAATAATCTTATAAGTAATCAACTTAACAAAAACGGATCAAGGCAACGATTTTGGAAACATTTTAGATTTAACAAAGAAAGCCTAATATCCCCTTAGGAATTCCAAGTTCCACAAATAAGGTCGCTGCCGGCGTCGAATGTCGTGTCCTTAACAGCTAACGGCCAACAGGCAACCAGAATGTGAAGACCTCCCACACTCCTGCAACCTCCACTCCACTTAAGACCCTTCCCTGGATCGAGGGAACAGGGTAGCTCAACTTACACTGGTAATTCCAGGTGTTAACGTAGTGTAGAATTTCACGAATAATTTCCACTTGTGACACCACTTCGCCTCCATTTGGTGGGAAAGGAGAATTTATTCGAGAATGCAAAACATTATGAATTTTACAACGGGAGAGCGTTCCCGGTTCATTTCGTTTTAAATTGGACGCAACGTCTCATTTGTGTGGGAATTGCTACTCGTAAACACGGAGTTATCCTTCCGGTATCAGAACACAAACTTTATGGGAGAATAATAATAATAAATAATAATAAAATAATTTATTTCTTTCCCACAATGTTGCTCTTAAAACTAAACCTTAACTAGAAGTAACACTAAACAAAGCAACAGCGGGGACTGGTGCCCAAACTAGGGAAGACCCTGTGTCTTGGGTCACCAGGACCCTGCCCTACTAGTATGACATGATTATGTTACAAAGACCTGATGACATGAGAATGGATAAATGCATGAAGATACATCACTTAAAGGCGAAACAAAACTAACTCTACTTTGTTAAAAAGTAGGAATAAAAGTATCGCCTGCCCAGCGTGGCGATTACGGGTAAAGCTTTCAAATGTTTGCCCAAGGTGGCGAACAACTGGACAGGCCTATCTCCAGCAGTGGACTGCAATAGGCTGATTTTAGTAGAAACAATAAGAATAAGAAAATTTATTTATTTATTTATTCTTTATTGCACAAAGGAAAGTACAAATGGCGGACTTAATGCCGTGTGGCATTCTCTACCAGTCAACCATTGGGCGAGCCAGAAAACTATAATATGGTGCGGTAATAGACATTAAAACAACTGCTAGAAATATGAGCACAAATTTACAAGTAATACACATACATATTATATATATATATATATATATATAATATATTATAAAATAATAAGTATTACGTACAAGATACATAGTTTAGTATAAGTATAAAATATAAAATAAATATAATATAATTACAATATATGTAGGTACATAACATAAATAAGATAAGTACATAATATGCAATAATTTATCATATGATGTGACTTCTGATCGATATTATAAAAATAACAAATAGGAAGTTATCATCATCATCAGCCTATTACAGTCCACTGCTGGACATAGGCCTCTCCAGTTGTTCGCCACTTAGAGCAAATATCTGGAGGATATACCCATAATCGCCACGCTGGGCAGGCGGGTTGGCGATCGCAGGGCGTAGCTTCTTGCTCCGGTGACGCTGCTGCCCGTCACCGGTCTTTAGTATTTAGCTACGCCTTCAATTGTGATGGTTATACCGCCACCAGTCGGTTGCCAGCGCCTCGTTTGTTATTCGGCAGGATGCACCACGGGCAGGTGAGGTTGGCTTGGAGCGAAAAGATGATAGACCGCTCCCTTACATCCCTACAATAGGAAGTTATAACTCTACCCAAATCTATCTCCACATCGTTACAACATAGACTTCTACAACGCACGTATGCGTTATCTTCACCACTCAGCATTAAGTACCTATATACGACAAACCAAGGTGATCCGTCGGACTGTGGTCTCCGAACACGATCTCATAGCTTAGAGGAAGTACTCGTATCGTACTTCCACTTTTGGTAGGACTTTGGTCTGTTCCCACTCTAACAGAAAAACCCAGTTACAATTTTGGCCAGACCCGTGATTCTCAAACAGACGAAATGTGTATCCATAATAGTTCATAAAACACCTCATGTTTAAATATGATCGCTCCATGTCATCTGGCAACAGTGCCTAAACTCAAAGCGAAAGTGCTAATTCACAAATATCGCGAAAATATAATTTCCATAAATACATTCGAAAGAGGCTTCTGCCAGTATTATCAACGTTACAGCCCGTACGTGTTCCGTCGTAGGCAATTTTTGCTTTACCATGACAAACGATGTGGGTGCTATGCTCTGTATGTTAAATTCAGCGAGTGTATCTGTATAGACATGTATTCTATACGTACCTATTTAGTTATGCATTGATGTATATTTATTTACGTCATGCTCCGGAGCAAGGTCAACTTAGCCTTAATTGAATAAGCAAAAAAGTATAGTATGTAAGTAGTCATCGATCCCACAGTGCCTAAAGACGAAAGTCTGCTGGCAAGTGCTGAAGAAGCCTAGGATCGGTCAATGTGGCGAACATCGGGAGAGGTCTACGTCTAGCAGTGAACTGTAAAAGCTGATGATGATGATTATGTAAGTAGTCTTCATTTTGATAAATGATTTGCAGAGCATGACGTCAGTATATTGTAATACTTGACAAGAATATACAAAAGTCCATGTAATCATAGAGGTGTAATGATCATTGAGCAAATGATATAAGTAGACGATAGGGTTTAATATATCTACTAGTACAAAGGATAATTCCTTAGACTCGAATGCTAGTGTATTTGTTTTTGCTTAACTTATTAACTAAGCAAAAACAAAGCCATTAGCCCTATCTTACACTAGCTCTAACTCAAGAAATGTCCCAGTTAGTTCTTCAGCCAAATAGGAGCCAATTAATCGAACGCGTCACATCTCGTCTTACGCACACACTGGGCTGTACGGGCTGAGTAATGGCCGCCAGGCCCCGACAAAGGGCCCATTACGTCAAAAACAAACCAGCCTCCACAGCCAATTCCCTTATGTTTGCTGAGGGTTGCTCTCTTATAAATATGCAAATGTTATCCTGCGTTTAGCGCTCCGCTGCAATAATACTTAGTATATTGAAATCTGCGACGCCCTTGAACTCTACACCATTATTATACTGTTCAAACAACCCTTTTACAACAGGCCGGGTCTGCACCGGATTGATGCTGTTATCTATGTTTGACAACCTTCGGGCTAATGGGACGCGGTTATTGCTATCGAGTTTCGGACCAATCAGCTCTCGATATTTGTTTGCGAGTTGTAAACAATCATGCCTTTATAGGCATGGATACACCTACTCATGTATTAAAATATGTATTGAACTATGAAACTGTTTCGAAGCTAAGTAATTATTGTACGTGTTTGATGATCTACAGTTGAATAGATGTTATAAATATCTTCAGTCTAAATACAGTCTGTGGCAAAATTGGGCTGCTTATTGCTTTCATATATTTTTTTTTATTATATGAGTACCTAGAGATGGGGATGTATGGGAGCGACCCATCATCTTTTCGCTCCAAGCCAACCTCACCTGCCCGTGGTGCATCCTGCCGAACAACAAACGAGGCGCTGGCAACCGACTGGTGGCGGTATAACCGTCACAATTGAAGGCGTAGCTAAGTACCACGGACCGATGATGGGCAGCAGCGTCACCGGAGCGAGAAGCTACGCCCTGCGATCGCCAACCCGTCTGCCCAGCGTGGCGATTATGGGTATATCCTCCAGATGTTCGCCCTAAGTGGCGAACAACTGGAGAGGCCTATGTCCAGCAGTGGACTGCAATAGGCTGATGATGATGATGATGATGTACCTAGAGATGCATAGGCTTTTTTTAGTCTAAGTATCTTCTGCCAATTAACACCCTTGGTTCGTACATTATTCTGTGTCGGTCTTCCTCATCCAGCCAATGCCAGCAGTTCGTTTTATGCCTTATACCTAAATGCGGTTTTCTGAGTAGCCCACCCACATTTTTGACATAATGTCACCTTATGTCAAAAATGTAGGTACATCGTACAATAGTCTTGCGCAATCAACGTATTTTAAATGTTTAATGTTATTAACTTTGCAGCACACTACCTACACTTTTATTTCTGCTTAGCCCAATGGTTGACTGGTAGAGAATGCCTATGCGGCATTAAGTCCGTCTTTTGTATATTGTTTTAATTGTGCAATAAAGATTAAATAAATAAAATGTTCTTACACTGCGATCATCATCTTTGACATTGTCGCAAATAGTTAGGTTACTGTTCAAATTCTGTACAAATCCTATTTATTGTTTACCATAGGTTTATATGTAATTTAAAAAATAAACTGCATAAAACAGACTCAATTAATGTCTGCTAATAGTTGCGGAGACCAACTAGTTCTTACTCAGCCCATTAATACGCCGTTCGATCAAAGGGAAGCAACATGAAACAAAAACATATTTTTCACCGCAAAGGTCGGAAGGATTATCTTCAACCACCGCCCGACACGGTGGAATAAAAACCGCATTGTTTCAGTCTGACTAATAGTCCGTAGTTTTTATATAGGAAAACCAACAAATAAAAGGGAACACTTCACTGATTCCATAGCCAAATGGAAATGCCTCAAGACTCATCGGCGCCATTTCGATTCAACAAGCCCTTTCATTAATCACTGTTGAAATATTTAGTACCTACACGGATCATTAGTGTAGGCACCTAAAGGAAGTACTAAAATACAGTTAGGTAATCGTGATTAATATTGGATGAAGAGATTAATCTTCAACGTCTTGCTGATAATAACTGATGATTAATTATAATTTACAAACTGGAAAATAAAAATGTTACTACAAGGCTTTCCCAGACTTAGGTCTCCTATAAGGAGTCGTGGTTTGTCAACAATAATTGGTGACAATTGAGAAAAAAGAACCCAGTACACCGGAGTACAGTAATGTGTCATCAAAATTTGACAGTTGTGAATGTTTGTCCCCCGGTGACAGTTGGGTGGAAAATTCTCAGTGCAATTCTCTCCCCCTGATGGGGACAGACTCGAAAAGGGACTACTAGGAACACTCGAGAGACCTAAAGAAGAAGGGTTTTTTTTGCTTTTTTTTTTCCACAGATAGGTAGTGGAAAAGGTTGGGAAACGTATCTATAGATGTTGTTGATAGGATAAAAATTTCGCATGGATCTGCAAACACGAAACGGAACGTGAAAATAATTTAACACGATAATATAATAATGTGTATATTTTTCATTTTACGGGGTCACTGGTTATCACAAACCCAAACATAAAGTTTCCTTAGCTTCTTTATTTACCACATTTATTATTCTAAAAAAAAATAAGTATAGATCGGGGCCATATTTTTATCCAAGCTCAACTATAGGCGTTTTACAAAAGTACAAGCAATAAACCTGTCACCAAAGTCCGCGTCGCTTATAAAAGATACAGTGAGCGTCACCGGCGAATGACCGCGGTGTCACCCCCCACTTTCCCTAATAAAGTAGGGCTCGTAAAAAACCACTACAATCATCATAACCTACGGCGATGGACGCCGTCACAAAACCTTTTAAAAATTAACGGTTCTAACACCGGGAAAGTTTAGTAACGTATAAAATTGTTGGACACTTACACTGGGCCATACGTATAAATATAGCAGTGATTTGCTACGTATGTATAGTATGTATTATTTACAAAAAAAGTATCTAAGTAAGACATAATTCAGCTTTGCTTGAGACTAGATGGCGCTGTGTGGCCCAGCGTAGTATATATTATTGGGTTATCGTTGCACAAAATTGTCGGTATGATATATTAATTATAATTATATATTAATTTATTAATTTACAAATGGAATAAGTACGGCGAATCTTCAGTAGCTTCGCTATTAATAGATGTGTATTTGCTTAAATACTGGAGTAGTTAAGTATCGAAAAATAGTAGTGGTTCCTTACAGTTTCATAGGCATTATTCATCGACAAAAATATCTGTCGAGGTAGCCTAGGTAATATAAAATATTCACATTCAGAGTCAGCTCTCTTATCAGAGTCTCACCTCGCGAAGCCGAAGTCTAGACCTAGTAGTTAAAATATCAACAAAGAGCGTTAGGTGAGAATTGACTTCAGACTAGAAATACAAAAAAGAGGTCTAAGTTTATACAAACCCAACCGGAACGAAATCCTTGAGAAGTCTGGGGCGTAGCAATAGAGCACCTCTCCGTTTATGCGATAGAATATTTATTCTAATGTTTATTTGAACTCTAAGGTCACAGCCCACGTTTACATTAGTTGTAAAGTAAATTTTAAAGTACCCCTAACATGTTCCGTAAAATGATTGTTTATTTTAGAAATGGGTGTACGAATTTCTGCGTAATAAATAACAGACTATTATGTTTCATAATTTGAAAATGTATAAAGAGCAATGTCTAGTTAAAATCAATCATATTATGCGCTGTTTCGTGGTGAGTTTAGATAGAACGGAAATGCAAATATACATATCTAGTTGAACTTATTTGATAAGTAGCATTGGCTAACTTCGTGTCCTCAAAAGGAAAGCTAAAGCTTTATAGATCATGAAAATATAGATCATAGTGAATAAATAAGATTTTTTTTTTAAGATTCACATTTTTTTTCCTTATGATTTAAAGATAAGAAAAACTGATCTCATGCCATCTTCTTGCTATGAGCAAAAGCTCATAGCAATGCAAGACGACGGGTATTAACCAATGGCAAACCAATATGTTTGCAATATAAGATTTTTTCTTTAAAAATTAGATTTCTCCATCGGTGTAACTTATTCGCGTGGTTACTGTACCTATATACCGACCTGAGTATATTACCTTCAATGCTACGCGAGTCGATCAATCAGCCTTTTGCCGTCCACTGCTGAATGTAGGTCCCCAGAGTACAGCCCAGTTACAATTCGTACCTGTCCATTCGCTACTAGACACATTTTTCAAATCATAGCCTCACATTTGTTTGAACGAGCGCCCAATACTCGTACTATATGTTCCATATGAAGCGGTGTCTACGAATCCCCTGTGCTATCATAAGCAATTAAATTAAAACTATATTTCTGTGCATGCACCATAAAATGAGATTCTTTCGCGGAGGGGTTCGCTTGCAATTACGTTTTAAAAATTAGTTTTGGTACGGAGTCAAGTCCGGCGTGATTCTGCAAAGTTTGTATTGCTGATGTGTGTATTTTTTGTTATAAATAGATGCTTCTTTTTGAGTTAGGTTAGTAGGTAAATAAGTATAGATCATCTTTACTCTATGCAGTACAGTTACACTCAACCATTTCTATCTCTCTTCTTCTTCTCAGCTCGTGACCACGGTTGTTTAGCAATTAATTTTAGAGATTAAATCATTTAAATTCATCATGGAAGTAAGGGAGCCTATCATCTTTTCGCTCCAAGCCAACCTCACCTGCCCGTGGTGCATCCTGCTGAATAACAAACGAGGCGCTGGCAACCGACTGGCCGCGGTGTAACCATCACAATTGAAGGGTTAGCTAAATACTACAGACTAACAAAATCTACACTTCCTCTACCTGAAGGTTGTCTGGAAGAGATCGCTTACTAGCGATAAGACCGCCTAGATTGTACCATAAGATGTCTTATGCTATATCACCTTTGCTGTACTAATTGTGTAATTTGTGCAATAAAGAATATCTATCTATATATCTATCTACAGACCGATGACGGGCAGCAGCGTCACCGGAGCGAGAAGTTACGCCCTGCGATCACCAACCCGCCTGCCTAGCGTGGCGATTATGGGTATATCCTCGTTTGCCCTAAGTGGCAAACAAGTGGAGAGGCCTATGTCCAGGAGTGGACTGCAATAGGCTGATGATGATGAACTATGAAGTAACAACCAAAATCAAATATAGCAAACACCCTATTGTGTAATGCAACACTACGGCCTACATTTACATTCAGGTGATTTCAGTAGCAGACACCAAAATGGTTCAATTTAACGCGCCGCATCGCCCGCCAATATTGCGCTGTGTCTAATTGTGTGTAACTGTTTAATTAGATTCATTTGGACATTTGAATAGTAATGGACACGTAATACGAGCGTCACCCCTATTCGGTAGGTCATCAAACATTGTAATGGAGTTCGTTTTGGTAAGAAATTTGGTGTTATTAATTTATTTGATTAGGTACTCCTTTTCAGGACTTGACTGAAAGAGCTTCTTTAGTCTTTTTTATGCAAATGGTTCATGCACAGGGTAAGCCGACAGTCGTTGGTCACTGGATTAGACAGTCACATTTGAATGTTAAAAAAAAGATAAATTCACAGACATAACGGTAATGACACACGGAGCCAAAACGTGGACACTTACGGTACAGCTAGTCCACAGTTTAAAGGTCGCTCAGCGAGCTATGGAAAGAGCTATGCTCGGCGTCTCTCTGCGGTATCGGATCCGAAATAAGCTGAAGAAGTAGCAATGGGCTGACCACATTAGCCGCAGAACCGATGGTGTTATGTGGGACTCGCACTTCCCAGAAAATCAGGGCATACCCATTAAGCCACCTTTTTTCGCCTATGGGTAAGGTGCAAGGATTAAGGCAGCGCAGAAGCATACGACCCCTGCCTATCCTGGCCATTGGCAGATGACAAGCGGCCAGCACTCCTGGTCAGGAAAGGCAAATACCCCCAGATCCGAGGAGACGGAAGGTTTGATACAATGATCGTACTAACGAAAACGGCTTTCAACCATATCACGTAATTAGGTATTACTCGTATATTATTACAAACGTACAAATAAATTGATTACAAATGAAATATTCAATTTTGTTTCCTAACTTCCTATTTAGGTTAACGCTGTGTTAATTTGACGATGCGAATGCATTTGGAAACGGAATGACACACGGCACAAAATGCAATTCTAAATACAATGCCATGCAATTGCTTTAATTAATTTGCTCATTAATTATGTATGCAACATTTGTTGGAAATGTGATATGCGAGCACGGGCAATACCTATTAGGTAAATTAATAAACTTATGTAGAACGAAAGATTAGGTTTTGTGCTTACTATTTTTGTATTTAACTGTAATCATGCTTAATTATAAGCAGTGCATTGTAAATTATAGCCTTTTAGTTTGAAATGTTTCTCAAGATATTATATTCATTTTCGTAGTAAATATGAGTTAAACTTTGTAGAGATTATGTGGAAACTTGCGTGTATAATGCAAGCCTTTGAAGAAATTTATTTTAAATAGATTCTGTTATTACCTATTATTTATATTTGGAACATTTTTATGGAACATTATTTAATATGACCTTAATATGTATTTCATTACAAAAGAAAAGAATTTAGGTAAGTTTATCAGTTACCTATCTAGCACCCATCATATAAAAGGCTTCGGCTTAGTTCGGGGCCAGATGTGGCATGTCTTAGGTTATTTATTCCGGTTAAACGCGAAATTAGACAACGCTACATTTCCAACTGCATTCAAGATCAAACATCGGTTAAGCAGAAAAAACAATTAACAACTTCGACAAAACACACACTTCACATTTCTGGTCAGCGAGCATTTTTCACAAGAGCAGTTAATATAATTAAAACGTCATCAACTACTATGAAAGTCCACTTACCGTGGACACACCTGCAAAAAATAATTTCGGGACGCATTAGCGCCGCGTGGCAGCGCCATTAACGACAAGTTCCTAAATAGCTTTTTACACTGTTTATTTTCCCTAGGGACTTATACGTACGAAAATTAAGTACCTACTCTTATTTTTTGCATGGCAAATATAATAAGTTTTAAAATTACCAGCTCCCGGGGTGATGAACATTCTACGCCCTCTTAAAGTACCTAGTTCTCTACAAGAAGTGAGGAAACATGACGCTAGGGCTTTTCCGATCCGTCGCTTCGCCTTTGAGTATCGGGCGCCTTGGGCGGTTTCCCAACCCTACCCTGACGCTGCTACTGATGCCAAATCACATTAAAACCACTACAAGAAAACAAACGATTATCTCATCAGTTACATCGTGCTAGCTTTACCACAGTTGTGCTATAAGATTTTACTCCAAAGAAATCCATAAAGGGAAATATCTACAAACTTTCTACTTTACCTAATCTACTGCTTACTACCTACCTAATACTCAACATAAATACATTTATACAGAAAATACCCGCATTCAACAAAAGCCTAAAAAGCAACAAAATGAATTCCCGGCTTCAGTACTCCAGCTATTAAGGCATAAGACAAATTTCTAAGAAAGTATAACTTCATCACGAAAGGTCTAAAGTGTCCAAGTAACCGTTTGACCTGAATTTTCTCTAAATTCAACAATGAACTAAGGTGGCGAACGTGAATAATGAAAATAACTGGGATTGTATTACATTCCTTTTTAAACGCGGGCCAACAGGTATACAGACGAGGGAAACACCTCCGTCCCTTCGTTATTTGCAGAATTTTAATAGAAAGGTACCGTCATGTGCTACAGTGTTTCTGTTTATAAGATATCTAGTGTACGTAGGTTTTCGTTCGCTTAGTCGTGTGTTAATAATGTAAAGGAATGAGCAGATGCAACTGAAGGTATTAAATCTGTACCTATATGCAGGCCCGCCGTAAGCGGGCGTGCAAGGCGTGCAATGCACGCGGGCGGCGCATTCAGGGGGGCGGCAAATCAGACAATCATCGACTAAAATTCAGACATTGTCACCTCACAATACTAAAAAGATTATCCTTATAAAAATAAATGATGAACGGCGCCCAAACATTTCTTTTATATCGTAGCATTACATAGCGCCATCTATTGAAATCCATGAGAACAAAGTTAATCCGTATCGTGCTCTATGCGAAATAGGGAAATCCTACAGATATCAAGGGAAATCCCCTTAAAACTATATTCTCATTTCTTTGTTTTTATTTATTTAAC
This sequence comes from Conogethes punctiferalis, assembly GCA_031163375.1. Lineage (NCBI taxonomy): Eukaryota > Metazoa > Arthropoda > Insecta > Lepidoptera > Crambidae > Conogethes > Conogethes punctiferalis. Next base: position 6,508,487 of record CM062094.1, read on the forward strand.
ACAAATGCGAAAGTGATGTGAGTGAACAACAAACTTCAATTGTTTTGTTATAGCCCTAATGTGAGATGCGGAAACGGTCCAGGGTACTTAAAATTAATAATATTCTGTATATTTTTGTGAGAAGTGTGACTATAAAAATAATTTAAAAAATTATTTATATTATCCGTCGGCGCAAAAAATCATAATTATGGTAAGTGTTTTTGTTTAATTATTTAAATCAGCATATGGGCGCATTCATATAAACAGCAGGTATTCATGTAAAATTTAAAGGTTATTTTACTGAAAAAACTTAAAAGTGAAGATTTATTTTAAAAAAAATGTATTAAAATTAATACAGAGTGTAACAAAAGTAACTTAAGTAACGAAAGGGGGACATTCCACCTAATCAATACGAACAACTTTTACTATGGGGTCAACTCTGAAGTCGCTGAAAAAAAAATTTAGTTATTCCATTACATTTGTGTGCAGTAGGTATGAACATTTTTTTTTCGCAGTAGTATTGTGATTTAAAGGGTATTTTTTTCTGTTATACAACTTAAGAGTGAAGATTTATAAAAAAAGAATATTAAAATTATACCTATACAGGGTGTAACAAAAGTAATTTAAATCCCGAAAGGGAGTCATTCTACACATAAATACGAACAACTTTTACTACAGGGTCAACGGTGAAATCGCGAAAAAAAATAACTATTCCATACAAAATGTATGGAAAAGCTGATTTTTCAGTGATTTCAGTGTTGACCCCCTAGTAAAGGTTGTTCGCAATAATGGGTGGAATGATCTACCCCCTTTTGCGATTTAAGTTACTTTTGTACAACCGTATACTAAACTTTTTCAAAAAAATTCCAGGACCCCAAAAAAGGAAGAAAATTTCAGGAGCTCAATTTCGACGGCATAAACGAGAAAAAGATACAGAGAAAATAAAATTAGAGGGGTCCCTTGAGAAATTTTTTAGCTAACCAGAAAATTGGGACTCTGAATGTCAAGAGAATGTTGACGTACTTAATACCTATACCTACCTACATAATATGTATAAACTGCACCTTTCTTGCCTTCATTTAATGTCGTATTAGTGTATCTGTCGCAGTCATCTGGTTCAATCTCCTATTCAATTCAATTGAATGTCTAGTGCGTTCATTGAATGACGACATTCAATTGAATGACTACACCGAACGTTGACTAAACACGCGTCACTTAACGTCCAACTAGGTAGCGGATTGAAACATAGCGGACGTAAAAGCTGTCAGGTGATTGTAATTTAGTTCATTCTTTTCCCACGCGGGGTTAGTAGTCACCAAACCAAAACAAATATGGCGTCAATATGATCAAAAAGATATGAACAGTGTTGATGTTTTTTTGATTAGATTGACTATAAACTGACTTATTCGTAATAAAATAGTGTGGCAGCATGAATTTACCTATTAATACGCCGCCGCCGGATACTTTTAAACAAAAATTATAAACTTAACATTACACAGTCGACTTTTACCCATTCAACGACTATGTTAAAATGACGTTCAGTCAAGACGTTGAACGTTTCAATCAATAACTTGACGAGTTGTCCTTTAGGCATTCAATTGAATGTCGTCATTCAATGAACGCGCTAGCCATTTAATTAAATAGGAGATTCAACCAGATGACTGCGACATATCTATCTTGTTTAAAATAACTTAATATAACATAGTTTTTCACTGTACAGCATTTTTTTTTTCACATTTTTATAAACACCTAGGTTTTGTAGTTAGATGGGGGCGGCACGATAGGAATTGCACACCGGCGTACAAACCGCTAGCAGCGGGCCTGCCTATATGGCAGAAGCTGTGAAAAATGCAATAAGAGCAGGTCCCGTTTTAAGGTCTTGGAGTCACGTTTCCCAGGAAACTCACAACGCCATCCCGCTAAATGGAGGGGCCAAGGTTTAGTGGGTACCTAATGTGGGTATTCCCTGTATCATCACCAATTTGAGAGCAGCGTGAGTCCCACATACCACGGCACTTTCCGAGTGACGTGTACAGCCAACTTCCTGACTTCGAAGTTGGTACTGTTTTTTTATAGTAAAAGCTCTACCAATTTTACCTGAGTGAGACTGTAAAGTAGGGTTAAATCGCCACCATTTCAGCGTTTAAATCAAAATTTTATACTTTTAAAAAATAATAATCATAGGTAAAATACCTGATAGGCCAAGAGACAAATTGTATGGTTTTTAGGAAAAAAGTTAGTTAGTACGAAACTTTTAGATTTTAAACTCCTACAAAAAAAGTCATCTTTTGGCAAACTGCATAATATGTACTTGCCAATAAATATTCTCAGTGATAGTTTAATTTAATCTGTGCCAATAATGCCACCGAGCGTTATTGCCAAGTTAGTAAAGATATCGGTACAACGGGAATTATGACAATGTAGAAGTTGAGGCCATTTGGCGACATACCAACGCTGGCGTAGACCTACATCAGGGGCTCGTGTTACTAACAAACTTAATAATAGATGAACCAGCTCCAAATTCTTAACTTTTTGACAATTTCTTTGCAGACTGTAAGTCGCCTGCGGTTTATATGGACGGCATTAATTCCGTCAGCAAAAATTAAGCGTAACCTCTTAATTGAATAAAAAATATTAAGATCTTCAAACAATATAAGTACCGTTTCCTTGATAAATCCTATTGCGCACGACAGGATATGTGGTGTCCGACCGGATAAAGCTCGATGACCAATTATTTGTCAAATTCTATGTCTGACTTTATGTCCTGGAAGGCAAACTTCAACTACAGAACCAATTTTATGTCCAATTAGACAGCATTGGAAATTGGGTTATGCATGTATGACCGAATTTTTAACCAGCACTGACCAGCTCCATTTCCAAGAGTGAGAAATTCTATTTCCGGCACTGATCAACTTTATTTGTAAGCAATTCCATGACCAGCTCTATGACCAACTCAATTATCACCTTTGTGACAACATACTACCAACTTTTATGTGCCTATTTATCTTTGACTTCTACATTGTCATAATTCCCGTTGTACCGATATCTAGTAACCGTCGACTCCTTTCCGGTATGTACATACACGACGTGATACGACCACCCGCGAGCCTTGCTTTTGTACCTTGTCATTTCGCGACAGCAATAACAATTTATCCTTCAGAACTCCCGATAAAACACGCAGGTAAAAAACAAACCCAAAGTGCCGCTGCAAATCCCGAGACCGTTGAAAACAAAAGCGTCCAATAAATTTTAAAGGCATTGAACAAATTAAGTAGGTATAACATAATGCAAATCCATTTGTCAGGATCCCAATAAAAGGAGGTCCCATTGAAATTTTTCCACGATTCGGAATCCATTTACAGCGACCCAGACTTCCGACATAGCAAAATTGCACTTCAGAGAACAAATAAAATGGCAAGAAGTGTCTCTGTCATAGCGACAAAGTTCAGCTTTTATATCAAATCCGACCAAGAGAATAACCATTAAGCATTTCCTTTCGGTCTGCGTGCAATAAATGAATGAAAAACTCACTTCTCCAAGCTCCCAGATACAATTGATAACTTGCCCGAAGCGAAGTTTTTGCTGCCGCCCCATTTAGTACGGGAGGGGCAATATAATTTTTGGATTGAAAACTATTGTGATTGGATCTATGGTGACACATGGTGTTTTAGTTGCCTGTCAGAGCCCTTATTTCATTCAAACTTTTAGGGGTATGCCTACTTCTGTGGTGTAATGTTATATAGGGTGACTGACATGATTTAAAAAAAAACACCAAATATTCGCCTGGTAAGGATGCTTAGATTCAGGGTAAGAATAGTCAGTGGTCCACTGATTTTCACACATATTCTTACGAGCGGATGCACAGTGCCCAAAATCCGTTAGGTTTTGTGTACTTTTTTGCGTTTTTGATTTCATTTACTTGGTTGACATTTACTTCGTTTTAGGCAGCAGTATGAAATGAAAATTTCAGTCAATGAAAGTTTTAGCCAGAAACGCTATGGAAAATGTCAAATAAATTTTTCCTAAAGGAATTTCTTAAGTCAGGTACAGGTTAAGAGTAGGCATAACCATTTGCGACTTTAGTTGGAGGTTGTAAATTGGTTTCAAAATTACAAATAACACTTTGAATCTGGACTTAAACATCATTTCACTTAAATCCTATAACCGAAGAGACTCCTATTACAGAACTAATCGGCTATACGCAATGCATATTTCTGCTCGGATTCTAATACTTCGAATAAATGTCATTCAAATATGACATAAGTAGTACTAGGCTCATGTCAAATTTGAATGCCGTCTGGCTATACAAAGTCTTTTGCGCTTGGATTCTAAAGTTTTCAATGAACGTCATTCAAATTTGACTTATGTCAAATATGAATACCGTTCAAATATGACTTATGTCAAATATGAATGCAGTTAATTCATATGTCGAATATTGCCTCCGATGGGATGAGATTAATGTATGTGATGTTGTCTGCTAACTCCGTGAACTTATTCGCGACCTCCCGTACAATTTATTGACGTCCAGACATAAGAGCGGAGTCCCAGCTATCCTTAACCCCGGTTTTATGGTTAGACTTTTTGCTTTCAGAACTAATCTAATAGCTCTGAAGTTAAACAACACGGATTACATTTTATTTTTCTCTTGCGCTTGTAATCCGGCCAGTGTCGTAATCTCTTTTATAGTCTATGCCTTAATTAATGTGCATTTTTGTTTAACATTTTAATTAGACAAGCGTAAACTAACGTTAAAAATTAAGAAAGCCATTTTATATTTTTAAGAAGGCAAATTGACCTATTTTTGCCTAAAAAGATCACCTTTTTGATACCAGCTAGCTTTTTTTCTGTAACTTCGCTCAATTTAATAGATTTGAAAATGTTTTCTTACATCATTAACAAAGAATAAGTTTTGTCGAAATGTAGATATTTTTAATTTATTCATTAAGTATTCAGTTAAATGGCTACCATAATTTCTGAAGCCCAGGATTGCTAAAGCAATACAAATGTTCGCAACGACGTTGTGACAGTACTTACATAATATTTTGGCTCTTAGAATGAAACTTTAACAAACAATAACACGACTTGGTTGTAAAGAATACCGACAATTCCAAAACATGTTGTTACACTTCTCAATGACAGCGCTCATAAGTTCAGTAATGTATCAGACGGAATAAGCAATCACGCCTACAAAAAGCTGGCGCACCGCTGGAACGTCTATAAAAACGCTCTCGGTACGAAAGCAAACAAAAACGAGGCAAATGCACGAAAATGGGTCATCGAATGAAGCATTGCACGACCAGTGCACGTAGAGCCCCAGGAGTGATGGAGTGTCATGCGAGCAATTCCGACTGAGCGACGCCGGAGAGGTCTAGCTGGCTGGTAATGTTCTACAGGGTGTCTGCGTTCTGAAACACGAGAAATACTTCCAAATAAAGTCGCATTGGTTGCAATTACGGACCGAAAACATTACAGTCTATTTACTGTACTAATTGAAACCGCAAACACCTTTACTAATTACAAGAACGTCAGAGTGATTTCATAAGTAGTGATAGATCAAATCATTATTAAAATAAGCACATTTTGAATGCTATTCTTCTGAAATCTGTAGGTGTACTGTTTCTTTCTCATTAATATAAGAGGTTAAAGTTCGATATAAATATCAAAATGGAATAGATATTTACGCAGGATAGCAGCAAGTACTGCATGCGCGAAGCCCAAGATCGATGAAAAAGGCGACCAATGATTTTCTGAAAAAAGAAATCCACTAATTGCCTCTACATAGGCAGCCGGTCCAACAGTAACGTAATTGGTTCATTTTGACATGGCACTGCCATTTACATTGCAACTGACCAATCACGGGGCTACCATAATATCATAATGCCATCTATCTGATATTTCATTTTGAAACACCCTCTTTGGGAAAACTTATGTCTAATAGGCTGATGATGATGACATCACGGGCAGGGTGCCTCTAAGCTCTAAGTTAGCTGAATGCGTAATTTCTGGATTTTCGGGAACACGGGAACACCCTTTGGCCACTACGGCCGGGTAGCCGGGACGTTCACGACACGATTCGCACGACCGGCCAGGCTACAATCGGCACAATTGTTTTCTTTGTGTCCGGGCGACGTACTCGCACGGGAGTCGGGATTTTAACACGAAATTCCAGCGGCGACATTCGTCTCTCCAAAATGCATATCACCTTTTCGATATTCAGTCGGAGTTATTCAATCAACTCGCTTTTTTTACGACAGACTCTGAAGGTATTTTTAAATATTTAAATGCAGCGAACATTATGACTTTTTTATTGTTATAGATAGGCAAATACCTACGCATACATATTATATCAATGAAATTTGCAATATATATAGTATGCGAGTGCATGGGTATTTATAAACAAGTTGATTGCAATTTAAGTGGAATTAGTTCTATCTATAGTCCTAAATTAAATCGTATTTAAGAATAGGATAAAGTTATTCCACATTCATTTAGATTTAAATGAGAGAAACGTTCATAAACCATAATCTACATTCTCTCTCTCTTTAGGCTGTCTTGGACCGGGTTCCTTGAAATTTTTGTACTTATTTCTCAATCTGTGTATGTCTACTTGTGGCCCCTTATGCTACGTCCTTTTTATGTCACCCAGCACCTATTGGAACTCCCTTGGGAAAGCCAAAAAAGCTTTCCTTAAAACTCATGCTCGACACTGCACGAAACTTACTGTTTAAAAAATATAACCCAAGACATGCCACGCTGTTTGTGTCTACAGCAGGCGGTGCTTTGCCTAGTATATTCAATCAACTTATATCAAAAGTGCTATAATTGAAATCGATTGAAAACGAAGACAATTCCAACAGTCGACACGTGGAGATAGATAGGTTATAATTCAATCGGTCTATATGAAAACTGCTCCGTTTCAATTAAAAATGAGACAGGCAAGTTGTCGGTCTGCTGGTCAAGTTTTATTAGTTCCCGAAGCAGAAAAACCGGTCAAGTGCGAGTCGGATTCGTGCGCGAAGGGTTCTGTACCAAAAGCTGCCGCTTTTGGAACTTGGATAAAATTACTTTTATTGTATGAGAGCCGTCCCTACATATTTATTTTATTTTAATCTTATTATTAAAGTAAAAAAGAGTAGGTATTTATGGTATGTGTTAAGTGCCTACCAGTTATCATTATTTATATCGAGGATAAAAGGGCAAAATAATCGCGTTTGGTGTATTTATTGGGTACAGAAACACACATTGTGAAAATTTCAACTATCTAGCTATCGCGTTTCTTGAGATACAGCCTGGTGACAAACAGACGGACGGATGGCAGTCCACATCGGGACATTGGCCTCTCCAGGTTACCAGAGCCTCGTTCGTTATTCGGCACGATGCACCACGGGCAGGTGATCTTGGAGGGAAAAGATGTTAGGTCGCTCCCATACCTACAACCCCTTTAGGTACCTACGGGACCCTAAAAAGTAATCAAGTGTGCGATATATCGGCGACGGTGAAGATAAACTCTTAATTGTTTGATGTGACGCCGGCGCGGACGTGAGCGCTCGTTACGGCAACTCTCAAGTTCTGATATAAGTAATTACTGCAACTAAAGGGAATCGAAATACTCGGTGCGATAGTTGGAGAATGGCGTTTTGTGAAAACTTATGAAATGGTAATGGAAGTAAGTATTGTTCCGTATGAACATACGCTTTCTTTATTCGGTATTGAATTTGTAATACGAGTATGAAGGTATCGACGTCAGCCTGCCAAACGTCCACTAATGGACATAGCATCTCTCAATGGTCGGTGACAATTGTCTTTTCGGGGATTTGCCTTTTTTTAAGAAAGAAAGAAAAATTGTTTATTTGGTATATTGTACGCTTATTCTGAACACAATATTATAATAGATGTAAACATGTAAAATATGGCAACATAAAGGACACAAAAATACTCAGCATGTGTCGCCTAATGGGATGCACGAAATATTCCGAAGTATCTTCTGTACGCTGGCGAAGATGTGGGCAACAACTAGACTTTGATATATCCTTGCGTACCTACTGGCTAAACTGTTTATGGAGTAGGTAAATACATACTAAAATACTTAGGTAGGTATATGACGCGGGTAAAAGTAGGTTAGGCAAGTATCATTACTATTCCATGTTTTCAGGGTTTACCCCGCCTGTCCACTCGGCGAAACTCACGTGAAGCGACTTCTTTCACGTTTCGGGATCAGTTGACGTATAACCAGAAGAATCCTACAAGCAACCAAATCAATCACTTCTTAGTTGATTGATTTGGTTACTTGTCCTCTCTTGCGCGTTCTATGAGGCGATGAGAAGCTACTATGCTGTGCTACTTTATAAAAAAAAACATATCAGTAGAGACAGGGCTACAATTTAAAGTTGAACTAGAATGCCAAGGTACTTTTAACGACCAACGTTGGTTCGACTGGCAGTGAAATTAGCCGACCCGCAAGCCTGACGGAGTATGAAATGACGTTCAGCCAATTTTCGCGCCGAGACCGAAGGGGAGAATTGTACACTGGCCTATTTTCGTCAACCTAATTTTGGGTAATCATACCACACACGCGTATAACTCAATCCTTGAAACATTGACAACGTTGGGACTGAGTGAGGCGGTATGATGAAATAGATGAAGAATTGCAACAAATTGTCGGAGATTATAACGGACTGTAGGTAGTTGTAAGTGGAAATTAAATCTGATTGTTGAAGAAATAATTGTTTATTTTATCCTCAGCTTTAAAATGCTATAAAAACACAGCATATTTTGTTTGATTTGATGAATATTTTTAGCACTGGGCGTTTTGCCTCGTCATGAAATTATTTCCTTACCCAGAATAAAGTTCCATCAACATCGTTTGGTTAGCCCAGTAAAAATAATTAATGACGAAATTAATTATGTATCAACCTTTCAACGAAGTTTCTAGAAACTTTTGTTAAATGTTCTTGGCACACCACAACGGACGGATTTTTCGAATTTGATAAAACGTATTGAAACTTTTTATTCCGATGTATGTATGTAATATAACCTCAAGACGAAACCACGTACTGGCCGCCACAACTTTTTCCTCCAACAAATTACAAATGACACGCGCGTCAATCACAAAATAATCAATTTTGACAAAATGACAGAATGAAATAAAATCATAAAAAAATTACACGAAAAACACAACTATGACTCGAAATTCCTATATAATGTGACTTACTACAGCTAATTTAATAAAAAATAATATTTCTGTGATATGCCGGGGCCGGATGTGAGGGCCAATGACAATGTTCTCGGCGAGATGTCTACTGAGCCCACGGCAACAGTACACGGCGGAGCGGAAGCTAAGGCGGAAAGGAAACTCACTGTACTGGAAACGCATGGCTATGTCTTAGGTAGAACTATTGGGTCTGGCTCTTACGCCACTGTTAAGGTACTGTCAATTCTTCTTCGCTAAAGCTAGGTCTTCACAGTACGAGCACTTTATTTTTTATGACAAAGGCGGCAAACGGGCCTGAAGGTCACCTGATGGTAAGTGATCATAGACACTGTAACACCAGGGGAGCCACAGGTGCTTTGCAGGCCTTATAGTATGACTATGAGTATGACTTCTCGGAAGCTACTCGTATCCTGTATCTAACCAGAGCGTACTCGCGAAAAGCCGCCTTTATAGACTGTAAAGTGGTTTTGATTCCTTGTGATTTATTAAGGTAGTAGTAGTTTGATTAAGGTCGGTAGCTCCCATGCTAGAGGCTAGAGCAACGACTCAAACCTCCCAATGTGTTTACAAATTCGAAATTCAGTATGTTTATACGACGTTCATAGGGCGTAGGAGGCCTCTTTGAAGGGATTCTAAGGTTGTTTGAAGCGTGGTTGACTAAAGCCTTATTATCACCCTAGTTTAAAATAGGCCCAAGTGAGGACTGACATGCCTGTTGATATAAACTATCAAAATAGTTTGCTCAAGACAATTTCTGTTCACTTGACATGGTTCCAGTACTTCCAGTCCAGTAAACCAGCAGGACTTTTTTAAAGAAATTTGATGATTTGATTAAATATATATAATATACATAATATAATTATTAACAGGTGGCCACCAGTGACCGCCACAATTGCCAAGTTGCAATCAAAATCATAAGCAAATTCCAAGCGCCAGGCGATTACCTGAAAAAGTTTCTGCCTCGGGAGATAGAAGTTGTGAAAGGGCTGAAACATGAAAACTTAATAAGATTCCTCCAAGCTATCGAAACTACTCACAGGTTTTACTATTTATTTGCACCAAAGTACATAGAATAGTGAATAAGGTGTAGCTACAATACCTTATAAACGCACCAATCTACTTAGAGTTGGATTTTTAAAATATACAAGGTCTTGTTTTTGTAGAAAGTACAGTTACTGTAGAGTTGTAAGTATGTAGGTATTTCTTTATTTAATGTCAATCAGCGTTTTTACGAGATTTAATAATCTATTGAATTGTTGTTAGTTATTAACAAACTTAGGTACTAATAACCCAGAAAATTTTAATCATCAAAATCCGAATCAGTTTCTATAATCTGTACCACATCGTTAATAGAAATGCTTCTAGAATACGCGAGCTAATTAACAAATAGATACCTAGCAACATCATTAAGTTAGAATCCTCTCAATTCCAAGTATCCAATGTACCTACTGTTTTCTACGAATACCGGCTCTCTATGTAATTCTAAAACATCTATTTTATCACTAACATAAGTACGAGTAATAATGATAGAAACTATTTGAATATATCAGGCTGTCTAGCCAGCTTTCCTTTGCTGGATAAGTCTACATCGTCTTTGATTTCAGCAGATACCTAGTCAATCCATCAGTCACAACGGCCGTGTTGACATACCAAGTGCTTTTTCACGCTTCGTTTAAAGGACCCCTTATTGAAAGAAGGGGCAAACACATAGCCAGCAAAGAGTAACACTTTTTAATTGTACGCATCATGATAGCTCCCACCCATCCTGGATGCACCTTTGAGGTGTCTTGACCCCAGGATCAAGCAATGAAGAAAACAATTGGAGAGGTCTATGGTATGTATCCAGCAGTGGATTGCGATAGTAAGTGATGATGATCGTCCAAATCAAGCGCGTACCTACTAATGCATCTTCTACATGATTAAATGATTATCATGACTGCTCTAACTGTTTAGGGTATACATCGTAATGGAATATGCCGAGAACGGCAGCCTCCTGGACATCATCAGGAAGGACCAGCACATCGACGAGCTGCGCGGGCGCCGGTGGTTCAAGCAACTCGTCGAAGCCGTCGACTATTGCCACGAGAGAGGCGTTGTCCATCGGTAATGTATCACACAATAATCTAAACAAGTATCCGACTTTCCTTAACATACAACATAGGTTAGGTAGCTTTTATGGTGATGGTCCCAAGGACTGGCACGGTGCGGTTTGCCTATACTTTCTTAGTGCGAACGGCCAAACTATGGACTTCGAGACATACAATTTTGAGGTATTCAAGGCGATCACTCTCGCTATTTTCTGGGCAAGCATGCTCCATAGTAGGCTTCAATATCACTTATCACCAGGTGAATTATGACCAAGCGCAACAAATCCATAGTAAATAAAAAAAGGTCTTGAACATAGGTTCGTTCTCTGTTCCGTTATTGTCACTATACCTACGCATTCTCACTCCGATATATAAGCACAGGCTAAACAGGCCAGGCTTACGCATTGGTACACTTGTGCACTTTAATATTTCCTGCGTAAGTACGCAATGCCAACAACGAAGGTATTGCCGATTAGCCAAGGATCCAAGTAAGTATAGCACCTATTAGATCTAATAAATTCTAGGTAACTTACCTAGGTAAACTCCAAAGAGATTAGCCAAGTACTTAGGAGATATTAAAGTGCACATGTGTGTTCGGAAACACATGAGAACGATAGCTCGACAGGACCGCACGGAGATCCGAATAATTTACACAATTATACGCTGAATCTACGGCTTAACGTTATTCGCACAAAACACAGAAAGAGTCAATTCATATTTTTCATAACATACCTATTTACCGATTTATAAGATAGCTTGCCAGCTAAACTGAGCAGATATGCATTAATTAACTCGTGAGTGCCCTCATTACCGATTGAGGCAACGAACCAGTCAAAGCCAGGTAGGTAATCAGGTTAAGTGCTTGGATTATAAATTAAATGCATACTCGTAGTGTTTCTATTTCATGTGAACATTTTACATATGCAACGCTTTAATACCAGTACGAGACTCTAGAAATACAACAAGCTGAATTATTTTTACCTTGAGGTGCTAATGAAATCGATCGAATACCACAACTTCAAAAACTCGGCCCTGAACAACGCCTACAAACTTGACTTCCCTTGAGAAGCAAGAAGTTGGTGAAATATTTAATCGACCCGACATGACATAGTAAACATAGTACCTAACTACTTAAGTGTACCGACTTACTTGCTTACAGAGCCTATTTTTATTTACTTACATAATTATCAAATAGATAAACACCCTTTATTGCACACCAGAAGTTTACTTAAAATATGCATGTCGACTAATTTTTGTTTTGGGTTGATATTGATGCATCAATCACCCATACATAGAAACATTTTTTTAAAGTTACTCGACTTGTACGAAAAGACTTTGAAGGCCTACCCGCTTTCATTTTGAAATTATAATTTGGTTATGATTTCTCAAATACTTAAGTGCAATTTTAAAATTAAATGGTCTTTTCTGGCAGCCATCAAATAACATGGGACATCAAACATAGTCGTCTACCCAATTGGGAATTCCGAAACTTTCGCGTCATTCAAAGACGGTTTCTGAATACGACCGGAAATAGGCATTGTAATATTACAGTAACATTACTAAAGGGATGTAAGGGAGCGGCCTATCATCTTTTTGCTCCAAGCCAACCTCCCCTGCACGTGGTGCATCCTGCCGAATAACAAACGAGGCGCTGGCAACCGACTGGTGGCGGTATAATCACAATTGAAGGCGTAGCTAAATACTAAAGACCGGTGACGGGCAGCAACGTCACCAGAGCAAGAAGCTACGCCCTGCGATCGCCAACCCGACTGCCCCGCGTGGCGATTATGGGTATATCCTCCAGATGTTTGCTCTAAGTGGCCAACAATTGGAGAGGCCTATGTCCAGCAGTGGACTGTAATAGGCTGATGATGATGATGATGATAATTACTAAAGGCTATTTACCTTACAGAGATATAAAATGTGAAAATCTACTAATGGACCACGGCTTAAACATCAAACTGTCAGACTTCGGCTTCGCGCGCGGCCACATGAAACCCAAGAACGGCGTGTACGCACTCAGCGAGACGTTTTGCGGGAGCTACGCGTACGCCTCGCCCGAGATCCTGAAGGGGGTGCCGTACAGGCCCCAGGACTCGGACATATGGAGCATGGGCGTCGTACTGTATGCGATCGTCTACGGCCGGCTTCCCTTCGACGACACTAACTATACGCAGCTGCTGAAGGTAACTGTTTTTGACATTTTTTCTGACAGGCCCGATGGCTCATTTGGTAGTGACATGACTCCTGAGCCAACGGTCGTAAGTTCGATCCCCGCACAGTACAAACATTTGTGTGCATGAATGTCTGTTTGTATTGGTCTGGGTTTTTACGACATATGTACCTGTTTATTCCTAGAAAAGTACCTAAGTTTATCAGTTGTCTAGTACCCAATTACCCATAGTAGGTACAAGCTTCGGCTTAGTTTGGAGCTATGTGTGGCCCAGCATGGCATGTCTTGGCTTTAAAAAACGCGCTCGAAGATGATTTATTTAATTGATTCTTTAGCTAAGAATTCTAGAACATAAAATAATGATAAAGGGCATGACAAAGCATGGGCGATGTCGAATGCTTAGATACCATCAGGCATCACACTTGCTAGTCTGCCGCCTCTCACATAAAAAAATATATATATTGAGCATGTTTTAACCGACTTTTAAAAGGACGAGGTTTTAAAATTGACTGATTTTTTTGTTGTAGGTATGTTACCTACCAGATATCTCATAAAATCCTCTAGATTTAGATAATTTATGTTTTTTTTGAAAGGGTGTACCTACTTCCTAATTATTCCCATTGCCATCATGTTGAAGACTGTATAATTTGTTAATTTTACAGCAAGTCCAAAACAAAGTATCGTTCCCCCGCGAGCCGAAGGTGTCAACGGAATGCCGCAAGCTGATCACCAAGATCCTGTCGCCGCTCAAGATGCGAGTTAAGATCCCGCAGATCCTGGCCGACCCCTGGCTCAACCCCAACCAGCCCGCCAAAGACGAAGAGGTGGACACCGCACAGGTCATAATATGGAATAAGTTAGGGCCTGTTGGTGATGCTAACACCGACATTTTTAATCTTCTACTTGAAGACGATCCCCATGAACAGGTCATTTGACCCCACCGAGAGGCTCCTAAATCGGAACTAGCCTCCCTCTTACAAAATCTTATATTATTGTATACTTACATAACGTAGTCTGATCGATCGCACAATTCGATCGTTCGAACTACGATTAAAACTTTTGCTAGTAGTTCGATCACCCGAACAACCATGGTGCTTGTTTCGCTATCATACATACTTCGATTCATCTAGTTCCGTGGTGGCCCTGATACAATATGGTCGCGGGTTCGATGCTCGCACTGTACCTATATACATTTGTGTGCATGAAGAATATGTAGGTAATGTTTGTATACGTCTGGCTGGGTTTGTATTTAGGCTGCCATATTTACAAAAACAATATATAAATAAGTTTGTTTATCCAGTTATTTAGTAAGTATATTTAGTACCCAAAGCCTTCCCTAAGTACGTAAAAAGTAGGCATAGGTTCAAATAATATAGGTAATTAAAGTAATCGGCCTATTTAAATTACAGAAAGAGTACACGGCATGAGCAGATTCCCGAAAAGAGAAGAAATTTTTGTTTCTCATTTTTTTTATTTTTTTCAGGAAAACTCACAGATCAGCAAAGATGAAATCAAAAGTGTAAATATCGGAACAGTAACTTTTGACAGAAAATTAGAAGAAGTAAAGTGACAACATACCTAACATAATTCAATAAATTACAAACACAAGTATTTGCGTATATTTTTTGACAAATACGATAAGTGGGTGGGAACACAAGTCGTTCAACAATTCGTAACCAGCGAATGCAATTTCTCCTTCCTACCAAAATTATATTGTATTGTCATATAGTTTATCCTAGTTTACATGAATCTTAACTTAGGTATAGTACCTACGCCGTATTATCCGTTTATCCACCCTATAGCTTAGGTGGATGCTTGGAAACGCGCGTCCATCTATCCACACTGCTCGGATATTCGTCATTCATAAGTTTCTTCCCCCTGCCATTCATATTCATAATTGAAAAGTCAAAACTGAATAATAAAATTGCTTATTACTAACAACTCCACCTCAACATCACAGGGGGGTTCTTTTCAGGACGCAAGTTCTAATTAGAAAAAATTACTAAAAGTTACTGACTAAGATTTAAATTCCATTTATCCCCTTATTACCCTGTACAGGGTGGATTGGACACACCATTCCGAATATTTATCTTAGGGGACTGTTTTCAGAGTGGATGAACTATATAAAGCGAGCGGTCATAGGTACATTCTTAGTTAACAAACAAAACGAATATAAAAAGTGACACTTTTATTCAAGTTCGATACAGTCTCAGAATTTCCTTTTCTTCGGGGTATCCTCTAAGGGCCCGCAGACCAAGTCGTCGTCCTCCAGCTCTAGGGCCTTTTGTCTCTCCTTGCTATTAGCTCTCATGATACACAAGATAGATATTCCGATCATCAGCACGTATACTCCTGCCGCAATCCAGCAGTTCATTGCCACCTTCAAATGAAGAAGTACCTAATTATTCCGTTTTGTCCCACCAAGCTGCCCCACGATGGAGCGAAGTGGAACGCTTTTCAAAAAAATAAATTTTGTGAAACAGTTAAAGATGGGTTCTGCTCAACTATGGTCGACCCTTTAGATTTGCATGATGAGCTAGTAGGAATTGCCCCACTTTTCCCATCAATGGGGCGGCTTGGAGAGGCAGAGCGGAATAGCGGTCCCCTTTTACCCGTGGTCCTCTCAAAATGCCCTCCTGGTAATGGTCCACAGGTAATTAATGTTTACCATAGTTCCTTCACACTTAGTGATAACGTGGAAGACACCCTAGGTATATTCTTGAAGTATCTAGTGGGTGCGAGGGGCGGTTGCGGGCCAGCTTCGCGATGAGGAAGCTAAGGGGCGATGCGGCGCAGCTCCCCGTCCGACAGAGATGGAACAACAGACATGATGTGTCTCGAGCTGGTCATTGTACTTTTTTTTTCTAAATGACTACGATGATGGCCAGGGCGGCCTTGTCATCATCACCGGACTGTTGGGAGAGCGGAAGGCTCTCAATGGCGTTGTCATCATTCAGAAGAACGTGACAGGGTCGACGATTCCTATAGAGGCCTCTGAATGAACATGTTCGAAATAGCGCTACCTATGCCGCATGTCTACAATACCTACAGTTAGGTTCCGCCGTCCGTAGGCAAAGGCTTGTAGTAAAAATGTAAAATAACAATAAATATTAATACCGTGTGGTAATTTTTTGTGGTTATCTTAATGAAGTCATCGTAATCTGTGTACTCCTCTGCAGTGACGTCGTTTATCAACGGAGTGGCTTGTATTTTGTAAAACACGCCCATTATGATCTGAATAAATTAAAACAAGTACATTGTATGTAGGTATATTAAATTGAAACTGAACATGAATAACTTAGATGTACTTTCAAGCATATAAATACTACTGGTCCCTGTGGTTTTCGGACGACTAAGGGAATATCAAGAAACGAGCAGCAGCGTAGTGCAATGCCAATGCAACCTTTGCCACAAATGCAGATCCCCTCAAATGACAAATGCCCATTAAGGAGGCCTAATGTCCAGCAGTGGATGCCTTAAGGCTGATGATGATGGAATACTTAAATAGATCTAAATATCTATATCAACCGCATGTAAATCCTTCTGGTAATGAATGGTACCTAGTTAAAAAGACAAAGATAAACCTACCTACATACAAACTTTAAAAACTTACTAATTGAATTACAGCCCAAATACTGAGGAGCATGCAGCAGACACCACAGTTGTATAAACAACTCATTTGCTTAGAAATTGAGATAAATGTTGCCTATATTATGTATTTAAACAAGGACTACGCTTTCTTATTGTCGTTGACATATAACATGTCGCAAAGACACTTGTCAAAACGTGATTTCATCTAATTTTATTTAAAAATAGCAAAGAGTATAAGGTAAGGGCTATATATGCTGTCACATTCACTCGGAAAGGGATAGTTATAGTACGATTCCGATCCATGGTGTGCTTTTCAATAGATCAGAAAGTCATGGAATAATCCCTTTCCGAGTTATAATATGATGTGACAGCATATTATTATACTTGTATAGCATATATAGCTGCGACCTTTAGTCAGCCATTCCATCCTTATTAAAGTTAAATATCTTCATGCTTATTTTTTTTTTCAAAAGGAAATTTTTCTACAAGAATATTACCAAATGGCAGCAAAATCAAATTTGTTCGTGACTGGCTAATTTTGGCATAACATTGAACTCGCTAACAGGAATATCTTGACCAAACACGAAATGTTAGCCCACCTATGTTAACAGGACTTAGAACAAATAGGTATATTATTGAATTATTGGTATGATCTGAAGATATACAGAAGATATTTTTACCAAAAAGGAAGTCTCTTTCATGTTATATGTAAGAAAACACCATTATAACATTAATACATTTACTTCAAGAAAATCTAAGCATTTATAGGATACCTACAATAATATTTACTTATTTACAATTAATAGGTAGGGAACAATTTAATACAATTTGTAACTCCGTTGTAATAATTTAGTTAGTGTCAAAATAAAGCACAACATTCATGCATTACAATACAATATAATGTTGCATTTGGCTTAACAAAATGATTTGGTTACTCTTATTGTACATTACTTTCTTTCAATAAACCTTACCATAAACTTTATTTGAGTAAATTACAGACAGAAATGTATAAGAATATTCATAATATGTATTAATTTCCGTTATTCTAAGTGTTTTGTGAAAATCCTAATCAAAGAGGCCATTTACAGGAAGAAATATTGAATACAGCAACACATCCAAAAAAAGTTGACCTCATCTTATAAACATTTGATCACCTCTTGATGAGAGAAATCCACATTTCAATTGTTTAGTGACCATAGTTTTACAGACATCATAATACTTGCTTCACATGCCTGTTTTCAACCCAAGAACTATTAAAATAAATTAAAAATGGAATGGAATTACTCAACAGTAACATAACAAGCACCCCGGCGTTAACACTCCATTTACATGCTCACGGATGAGCGGTTGTTCATCCAAAACTGATGGCCGGAAACAACGAGAGTGACAACATAAAGGAGGGCAGCAATCCAGCAGTTCATGGCATTCTGGAATTAAAATAATAGTTAAGTTAGACATGACTAACATATTGGAGCCACAAAAATCAGGTACAGGTTTATAAACCGTAAGCCAAAGTCAAATCCCAATATGGCGATTGGGTACTTGAAAAGTTAATAATATATGGCCAGGCATAAAATTTATCATAACACTTATAGTTCTGATGATCAAGATTTTTATTGCACTTTGCTAATGCTTTGTCATATGGGTGTTACATATTTTTGTTATTTATAAGTGTATTTAATATTAACTCTTTCTGCAATAAAGATTAATAAAATAACTACTATGATAACTTTTATGTTTCTGGTTATTATTGTTGTGTTGTAATGTCCAAAAGTAATAATATATTCTTATAACATCCTTTTATCCTAAAACTAAAATGATATTTAAATGTGTGTCATAGGGATATGATATGATACTGGGCTATAATTGAAACTTTAGTTGGAAAGATGTTAAATAATTGTCAAGGCTACATCAGGTTTAAGAAGGATTTTATTCATGTTTTCCCTGACTATCAATAAATTAGAGACCAGTGGACTGTGAATTGCTGTTGATTGATTCATTCATTAAAAGAATATTTTATTTAAATAAAATGAATTGTTATCAACATCCTCCTATCATGATTTATACTGATAATACACACAACATTTTAAAGAAAAACCTTTTCTATTTAAAATACAAAGCGAAAAAAACCCTTCAAAAGCTTGAGCAGAGTCAATGTGAAAACCTTTTAGTACCAGCTATTCTAAGATTCTGATATCATTGTAAGGTTCTGATAACATCATAATCAACTCCTAAGATACTTTATTTAGTCAGAAAATGTAAAAATGTTCTAAAATAATTAAAAAGGAATCAATCCAAGAACTTGTATATTTCAAGTTAATACTTTTGTGATACTAATTGGTAATACTTCTTTAATTCTAACGAAAAACATAATCCACCATCTATTTTCACCCTACAGATTGATTGAAGATAGGTATCAGCACATTATAAGTAATAATTGACTATACAATATTTTTCTATACATAGAAACTTTCTCCTTTTAATGTCTACTTAGTTTAGATCCTATGGGAGCAAATTGACACCCTGACGCATTGTGGTATAGTATAGTGCTGTTCAGTTTGACATAAAAATTATCTGACTCACCTGATTGTATCCCCTTTCTACTTCTGCAATGAAGTGTTCAATACTGGGTGGGTTTTCTTCCAGGGGCAGATCTTCAAGCAAAGCAACCGATCTGATGTAATAGAAGACGCCCATCAGCGACTGAAAATCACGAGACTGATTTATTGGACCATTCGAGTACACTATTTTAGAAAAATGCAAATTTCAATAAACCTTACCAACTGGATGATTCCCCATACACTCAATATAAGACCGCAAAGGGACAGCTTAGGACCACACAATTTACAGACCATTTTGATGGTTTATTTGATAAATTCTGGATCTTAGAAAAATGCTAAGATATCGACCACAAGCTGTCAGCTGGTGTCAAAAATGGATTCTCTCACATGATCATCTATTGTCTATGGATACCGAGGTTTACATTTTATTGGTTTTATTTTTGATATGAAATGAAATTATTTTTATTTCAAATGAGATGATTATTGTATTTAAAATATTAATAAAAAATGTGCATTGGCGCTTTTTTTTACGATTGTTAACTGTACTCATTGTTCTATTAATTTAATGTCATCATCACTTATTTTGCTTGAAATGAAACGTTTGTTTAATGTTGCTAGCTAAAACTAAATTGCATAAACTACTAAAGTGAACTGATTACCACTGAACCTAAACCTTTCATGAATGCCAAATAATAAACTGTTGTAAGAAGCGTTTTATGATTTACCCATTATTACACATAATATTTCATTTTTAAACTCGATATCTTATTGACTTCTGATAGTTACTATATAGTCAAGGTCTAGAGTTTATTAAAATTATTAAAAGAAACATTTGATTTTCTACCAAAACAGGTTTACGTTTCTTTAGTAAGATTGTTTACAAAAAATTGGTAACATTATTTTGTGAATGACACATAGTCCTATTCGTATCGTATCGTATCTTTTTATCTTCAAATTAAAGTAAATTTTACTATAATGGTGGACCGTTTAGGTAGGCTATATTCCAGTTAAATTCTATGATCTTTTAGCCATGTCGAAAAGTGTAGTGTGTAAGCTGGAAAGTTTATCACTACCGATAAGTGTCATTGTTTGTTCGCTCACTTTCTTTTGACGTCAAACTGTGATCGTGCGGCAATTTTATGTGATTTTGTTTTAATTTTTACAGTAAATAGTGAAGCAAATGCTAGGAGGATCGCAATGGTGGAAAGCTGCTTCGGCAGTTCAGGCCAGGTGAGTCTGTGTACTTGTGTGTAGCGTTCCCAGTTTACGAACTAACTTAGTGGCTTATCAATGAAAGCTCGCGAAGATAGTGCAAAGTATTCGATCCAATGGGTGGGATCGTTCCGATGATATCGCAGTTATCAATACTTGCGTTTTATGGCGGATATGACCATGTGTACCTACGTATACAAATATAACTTTTTTATATAATTGCCATCTAAATAAAAGTGTCATAATGTTGTAGATATAGGGTGAGTGCGCCGGTTCGCGTCCACTGCCCAGTTCGCGTCCATTTCGCGGAAATCTCTCGAAATTAAGTAAACTAACATACCAATAAGTCGAAAAGTAATTACCGCCAATAGCTTAATATATATGACATTTATGCACATTGACAAAAGTTCCGTGCGCTCAATCAATCCTGTGTAAAAAATAATTAATGACGGCTTTTCACCAAAAGAGCTCAGACGCTAGAAAAAAAATAGTGGGCAGCAGTGTGTTTGATAGTCAATATTTTGTTGATTTATGTGTATTTTGGATACATAGCTGTTTCTAGGCGTGGATAATGATCCAAGGAATTATATTAATTATGAATTTGATTATGTTTTTTATAATTAACAGTTAAAATAGGGTGGACGTGAATTAGAACACCAAATTTATAAAACTTCCATTTTGCGTCCACACTGGACTATATCAAAAATTGGCAAAAAGATCGCATTTGTTGTATGGGAGCCCCCCTTAAAAACTTATTTAATTTGTTTATAGTAGGTATATGTTGTTATAGCAGCAAAAATACATATTTTTTGAAAATTTTAACTCTCTACCTAACGAGCATCTTGAAATAGAGCTACAAAGCTTAACCAGCTTCGTTAACAGTGATTTATTAATATATTAATAAACATTCTTATAAAAATATCATCCTTCAATTCCATATAAAAGCTGGTGGACGCGAATTGGTCCAGGTGTGGACGCGAATAGGAATTTTTGGACGCAAACTGGGCAAATCGCCTAATTCTGATGTTTATATTTTTAATAAAAAAACCACAAGGTATTTCGAACTGAACTAAATGTTACCCTAAAATAGACTATTCTACTGAACAAATGACATAAGATTTTTATTTAAATTGGTGCTGGAACATTTTTATTTTCTCCTTCAAAGTTGCCAACTGCGCTAAATGGACGCGAACTGGCGCACTCACCCTATGCAAATTGTGAACTAAGTCAAAATATATGAGTTCATGAAGTTCAAGCTAATTTAATAGTCTTATGGGTTCTTATACTGTATTATTAATTATTGTTATGTTAAATGTTAGCAGATAGATATTCTATAAAATTGCACACTTTACATATGACTAAATAAAATAAGAAAGTTTATTTCTGCAAATAGATTCACTAGTAATACTTTTGCATGCTAAACTTTTTCCTACCACCACTTCGACTTAGAACTAAGTTACAACTTTGATGATCTTATCGCAATAAGGAATCTGTTCCTTACAACTTTTAGGGTTTCACTTGATATGATGATATAGCCCTTTTATTCCGAGGCTAAAGTATGACCCTTAGCTCATTGTGCCTTTTGGCATAGGCCTCCTTCAGCTCTCTCCATTGGGTTCTGTCCTCCGCCACTCTGGTTCCGTATGGTTTCACTTACAATTAATAAAACCTCTAAACCTATCAAAATGATTAATCAACACATCATTCATACACTGTTTGTTTGTAATTGTAATAGGTATAGGTAGGAACTAGCTTTTAATAGAGACCAGTAAAGTACAATAAAGAAATCAGACAATTTTATTTATCTTATCTTTATCTAAGGGTTTTCTGTTCTTC
Organism: Conogethes punctiferalis; assembly: GCA_031163375.1. NCBI lineage: Eukaryota > Metazoa > Arthropoda > Insecta > Lepidoptera > Crambidae > Conogethes > Conogethes punctiferalis. The sequence continues at coordinate 6,531,137 of CM062094.1, forward strand.
TTAGGGTGTTAATTGCGATCTAAATAAATTTGAACCAGTATTTAGCCACCAATTATCCATTGTTCTATGAATAATGATAGGCTCGGTGGGTCATTTGGTAGTGACCTCTGAGCCAAGGGTTGTGGGTTTGATTCCCGCACAGCACAAACATTTGTGTTCATGAAGATGTCTGTATTGGTCTGGGTGTTTTCTATGTATAATATGTATTTATTTACAAAAAAAAAAATGTATCTAAGTAAGTTTATCAGTTGTCTAGTACCCATAGTACAAGCTTCGGCTTAGTTTGGGGCTAGGTGGCGCTGTGTGGCCCAGCGTGGCATGTCTTGGGTTAAAAAAAAACAACCAGATAATGATTGGCAGCATCTTCAAGAAGACCCAGGATCTAGATAATTTAAAAAGTTCATTTTTAATTGATCCAACTGAAAATCAAAGTTAGAATTAGTCTTTATGCTTTAATCTTAACACTAACCAAACATGTGCGTTAAATAGTTGCGAAATACCCTGATACTAGTTAAACCAATTGTTGACAACTCTTTAATTCCATCTTGTTCTGTAATTCTTCTTTGGTTCTTATGTCCTACTTTGCCAACACTATGTTTAATATGAAATAGATAGTTTTGTACCAGATTACCCATCTCTGTTGAATCTGGTTTCCTCTACCTGAAGGTTGTCTGGAAGAGATCACTACAAGCGATAAGGCCACCTAAAATGTACTTTGTTTTTTGCTTCATTGCACCATGAAGACTCAACTGTATTATTGTATGATTTTTGCAGCCTCTCGCCGAACAAGGCAGGGTACTTGTGGGCGAAGGTGTCCTGACAAAAATGTGTCGCAAAAAACCAAAGGCCCGCCAATTCTTCCTGTTCAATGACATCTTAGTGTACGGCAACATTATGATAAACAAAAAGAAATACAACAAACAACATGTTATTCCATTGGAGGAAGTAAAACTGGAGTCATTAAAAGATGAAGGGCGTAAGTACATCTTCTACTTTCAAATGCTGTAAGGGTACATTGCCACCCTGCTCTGACCCCACAAAAAGATTAAAATTCAAATATTATAATGTATTTAAATATGGTATCAAGTGGCATCATTATTCTTCATACTCCTGGGCAGGTTATAGTATACTTTTCATCTCGCTACAATCAATAGGAGCAGAACAGTGAAGGGAAGTGTTGGGAAAACGGGAGAAATTTTTACCTGTATGTTTCAATGTGCATTACGCGAAAATTACTGCATGGAATTGAATGCGGTTTTCATGAATGTATTGCTAGAGGTCTAACTTAAAATTTAGGAAGAACTATTTTATGGAAATTGTTGCTTTTGAAAACGCGTCGATATCGACGCGTGGGACGCCGCCGTCACAGCTATTTAATAGATAAATTGTGCATTGAAATAATTTGATTAGTTAATGGTTTTCATTGTAGTGGATGTATGAGCAAAGCTGAAGTAATGTTATAAATAAATAACCTGATACTATGTCCATAAAAAATACATTGTGATTATGTATTAGAATGAATCATTTCTGACTCACTGTGTCATTATTACTTGCATAATTTATAGTTTGCTTACTATAATTAGGTGAATATATTCATTTGTGGGACTTTCCTGTATTATCTTTCCTCATTATTAGGTTTCTTTTAATCAAATTAGTGAAGTGTTACATGACTCAAGCTTAACATTTAATTCTGCTTATGTTTATTGATGTCTGTTTAAGCTTATTTCAGTTGCTAATCCTTTATAATGACTACAGTCATAGCTTATAAGACATAATAGTTTCAAAAGAAGGTCTGATGCAAGGTCTCTGTATGTTTATACATTATGTGTACGTACATTCTGGCATATTTTCTTGAAATGCAAAACCACACAAATTGGTCAGTATGAAGTGGTCCTATTTTACATGTGAAAATTGCAATATTTGTTTTCAGAATACCGTAATGGTTGGCTTATCTGCACGGCATCTAAATCGTTTGCAGTGTACGCTGCTACAGCCACTGAGAAAGAGGAGTGGATGGCACACATAGAAAAATGTATAGAAGATTTGCTAAGGAAGAGTAAGTGCATTAATACATACCTACTTATTATATTTTCTCAATTTATAAGTACCACACAATTTTTCAGCTATGTATAATGTTCGCCGTCATATGATCATTTCAATAGGCTTGTTGCCATAAAAAATGTAATTAGTCCGTCGTTTAGATTGTTCAAGAATAAAAGACACATATTTTTTTATTTGTAAATTGGACCAAAAATGACAAGGAAAGATATAGCCCGTTAAAACTACGCGTGACGTCGAAAGAGTTTTTTTGCACTGAGTGACGTCAAAGACCTCCACTCTTAAATTTCGATGCCTTGTATCTTTGTTATTTTTCTTTAAAATAAAAAAAGGAAAAATTTCTAATATACGGACTAAATATGACGTAATTGTTTTGACCCTGGAAACATCTCTAATAGATTCTGTAACTCATCTTCAGGTGGCAAACAGCCTCCATCAGAGCACGCGGCAGTATGGGTCCCAGATAACGAAGCGTCGATCTGTATGCATTGCAAGAAAACACAGTTCACTGTCCTCAACAGGAGAGTAAGTATCCTTGTTATATTATATTTGTTACGGGATCGCGCTTGACCGCACCTCGCTTGATGTTAAGACGCATTTTGGTTTTTTTTTTATTAGTGAATGGGTAGCGCATGACCTCAACTAGCCTGATGTTAAGCGATGTTGACGCCTAAGATGAAGCGCGCTTACCCAACAAAAACCGATTCACTCTAGCCTTGAAAATCTGAAGATTATATTCCTCGGGGAACACTGACTCCGGTAAAGAGTTCCACAGTTTGGTCTTCGATGGACCTTGCTCACCGTATAAAAACCTAAAAATTAACACCCCTACATAACTTATTCACAAACATTACAATGAGGTATCGCAGTGAACGCAGATGCATAAGTACCCAAAAACCTGTTAGTAGACTACACTTGAGTACCAGTCGGCTCTGCAAATGCCTCACTTTACATACTATTATTAGGTTTCATAGACAGGTATTGTTTGTGAATGCGGGTATTTTTTCTATAAACATATAGTTTCAGAAAATTAAATTTATCAATGTTTTTGTATCACCTTCTCCTGAACTGTAATGTGTCCAAATGTCATATTGTAAACAAACAAACAAACAAACAAACAATCAAATCTTTCCTCTTTATAATATTAGTTTAGATGATGTTATCAACATTTTAGATTCTTGTGATAAATGTTGTTTTGTTTGTAAATGTTTGTATTGCACTGATAATACAAATAAAAGACGACATTTAGAATTATAAAAAACTTTTCTATCGTCCACATACACGAATATCGAAAAATGTTGTCTACTTTACGATAAATTAGTATTACAGGAAAATAATTTTGATGTATTATTCTATAAGTTGATAACTTAGTTTATATTTCATAACATACCTGTATGACAGCCACAAGTTTCGTTTTATTAAAAAAATAATGTACTCTTTTAGCATTCCTTTTTTGTTAAAATTCTTGATCATTGTTCTAGTAGTACTGTATTATCGGTACTGTATCGTGGAAGACATACTAAACGCATTGATAGGATACTTCTAGCTGCTGGATGCCCGTGGCGACGACCACGATCATCGTCGTCATATCGTTTGACAATTTGACAGGCTCGGTGGCTCATTTGGTAGTGACCTCTGCCCTCTGAGCCAAGGGTCGTGGGTTCGATTCCCACACAGTACAAACATTTGTGTTCATGAACATGTCTGTTTGTATTGGTCTGGGTGTTTTCTATGTATAATATGTATTTATTTACAAAAAAAAAAATGTATCTAAGTAAGTTTATCAGTTGTCTAGTACCCATAGTACAAGCTTCGGCTTAGTTTGGGGCTAGGTGGCGCTGTGTGGCCCAGCGTGGCATGTCTTGGGTTATTTATTTATTTATTTATTTATCGTATGGCTTAAATATTTCTGCTCGAATCCTCACAAGTTAATGTCCATTGACGAAGCCAATCTGACGCTGCTGGAGTGAGTTCATGGAGCTAGTACAGGCCTTACTTTAATAATCGTCCATCGAACGATCGTTTTCGGCTATAAAAGTAGGGACCTTGTGGCTCGCGCGATCTTTCGTTTTTCCATAATAAATCAAATTGCGACCTGACAAACAATCCTTTGTATGATCTGTTCAGCACCACTGCCGCAAGTGCGGCTCGGTGGTTTGCGGGCCGTGCTCGTCGAAGCGCTTCGTGCTGCGCGGGCAGAGCGAGAAGCCGCTGCGCGTGTGCCTGCAGTGCTACGACGGACTCAACCGCGAGCGCGCGCGTCCGCCCAACGCGCACGCGCCGGCCGCTGCGCCCGCGCCGGCTAGTGCGCCCGGTCAGTACCACCCACAGCACCCTCCCTCCCCCCTAACACCTTCACAACAAGTTACACAAACATGCGCCCGCCCAACATGCACGGGCTGACCGCTGCGCGGCAGTACCACTCACACGCCCCTACTTCCCCTTAGGTCTTTATAAGTAGTTAGGAGAGCATGCGCCGACCGCTGCGCCCGCGCCGGCTAGTGCGCCCGGTCAGTACTACTCACACGCCCCTACTTCCCCTTAGGTCTTTACAAGTAGTTAGGAGAGCATGCGCCGACCGCTGCGCCCGCGCCGGCTAGTGCGCCCGGTCAGTACTACTCACACGCCCCTACTTCCCCTTAGGTCTTTACAAGTAGTTAGGAGAGCATGCGCCGACCGCTGCGCCCGCGCCGGCTAGTGCGCCCGGTCAGTACTACTCACACGCCCCTACTTCCCCTTAGGTCTTTACAAGTAGTTAGGAGAGCATGCGCCCACCGCTGCGGCCGCCCCGGCTAGTGCGCCCGGTCAGTACTACTCACACGCCCCTACTTCCCCTTAGGTCTTTACAAGTAGTTAGGAGAGCATGCGCCCACCGCTGCGGCCGCCCCGGCTAGTGCGCCCGGTCAGTACTACTCACACGCCCCTACTTCCCCTTAGGTCTTTACAAGTAGTTAGGAGAGCATGCGCCGACCGCTGCGGCCGCGCCGGCTAGTGCGCCCGGTCAGTACTACTCACACGCCCCTACTTCCCCTTAGGTCTTTACAAGTAGTTAGGAGAGCATGCGCCGACCGCTGCGGCCGCGCCGGCTAGTGCGCCCGGTCAGTACTACTCACACGCCCCTACTTCCCCTTAGGTCTTTACAAGTAGTTAGGAGAGCATGCGCCGACCGCTGCGGCCGCGCCGGCTAGTGCGCCCGGTCAGTACTACTCACACGCCCCTACTTCCCCTTAGGTCTTTACAAGTAGTTAGGAGAGCATGCGCCGACCGCTGCGGCCGCGCCGGCTAGTGCGCCCGGTCAGTACTACTCACACGCCCCTACTTCCCCTTAGGTCTTTACAAGTAGTTAGGAGAGCATGCGCCGACCGCCGCGCCCGCGCCGGCTAGTGCGCCCGGTCAGTACCACCCACACCCTCCTCCTTCCCCCTTAGGTCTTTATTTTATTTTATTTATTAAGAATAACAAACAGTTATACATTATATGCTTATTATGATAAAAAATACTAATTAAACTAATTAATCAAATGTACAACCAACAGCGTTATCCACCGATTTAGTATAAAAAAATAGTGTAAGTTACAATCAGATATTCTTTTCGCTTAATGCAAAACTTATTACATTAAAAACATGTTTATCGATAAAGATAACGATAAACACACGACGTTATCCTAATGACTGTAGAGAGTCTATGACTAGCTTTTTAAAGGAACCGGGAATTTCACGGAATCTTAACAACATTTTTAGTAAACTAATAACCAGACTTCAATCTGATAACAATGGGACCAACTAGGAAGTACACCTTGTCGAACAAAAAAAGAATTTTTCAAATCGGGTTATTTGTTACTAAAAATCGGAAGTTTTTTTTTTTTTTTTTTTTTTTTTTATATTGGCTCGACATAATGGCTTCCCTACACCTGATGGAAAGCGAAAGAGAAGCCCAAGTCGCTGTGACAACGGGCAAGTAACTGGTCAGTTACCTGTCAGTTGCCACCGCCATGCCGGCCCAACCCTAACCCCCCACGAGCTCTGGAAACCCTACTCACCGGCAGAAACACGATCCAGAGGTCATTTGACTGCGGTATTCTATAGGGTGGAGGTCCTTCCCCGGACGGGCGGCTCAATTCGAGCGAAGATTCGCTATGCCCTACCTCTCTTATTGACTGCGGTATTCTATAGGGTGGAGGTCCTTCCCCGGACGGGCGGCTCAATTCGAGCGAAGATTCGCTATGCCCTACCTCTCTTACGTTTTGCGCCTAAAGCTCCTGTCATTATATTATCCTGTATAATATCATTATGATGCAACTATTACGTTGTTCGGATTTTTCATAGAGAATATCTACTATATAAAAATAAGTCGGGTTTTCCTCCCTGACGCTATATAACTCCAGAACGCACGAACCGATTTCCACGGTTTTGCATTCGTTAGAAAGGTCTCGGGCTCCGTGAGGTTTATAGCAAAGAAAATTAAGGAAAAAAAAATTTACAGCCATCTGGTGGCGAAACGGAGTTCGCCGGGTTTGCTAGTTAGTTATAATAATTCTTTATCAGTGACATAACATACAAAATCAAACATAATAAAATACCTTATTAAACGTACGTATCTTACAGTGAAAACCGACAACGCGGGCTCGGGCGGCGACTCGTCACCCGACGACGACAGCGACGATGAGGACGACAGGCCCGCTGCCGAGGAGAAACACGATGAGGTGAGCATGACAACGGCTAACTTATCCTATCCTACTAATATTATAAACGCGAAAGTTTGTTTGGATAGATGGATGGATGTTTGTTCCACTTTCACGCAAAAACTACTGAACGGATTTCAATGAAACTTTACAGGAATATAGTTTGTACATCAGATTAACACATAGGCTATGTTTTATACGAATATCACGCGGGCAGAGCCGCGGGCAGCAGCTAGTGTGTTCAATAACTACTACTGGACCTAAAGTTTTTTTACATAAATCTTAAGTCCTAGTTAGCTTTCTCCGCGATTCATTTTGAGAATAAGTCCTACTATGTACTGGACTTAACGTTTTTCGATATAAATCTAGGTCTTACTAAGTTGTCTCCACGATTATTTTTAAAAATAAGTCCTATTAGGTACTGGACATAACGTTTTTCGATATAAATCTAGGTCCTAGTTAGTTTTCTCCACGATTATTTTTTGAGAATAAGTCCTACTATATACTGGACTTAACGTTTTTTTATATAAATCTAGATCCTAGTTAGCTTTCTCCGCGATTATTTTTAAGAATAACTTTTAATCCACTGGACTTAACGCTTTTCGACATAAATCTAGGTTCTTAGTCAGTTTTTCCAAGATTATTTTTGAATAAATTCTTACATGCACAGCTAGCTATACAGTGAGCGTCGCAGATAAAAGCACTTTTGAGATTTTAGGTATATGAATATCTGAACCGTTTCTTGAGATTTAAATCTTAAAAGATCACTTTGTACAAGCAAGTTCTTATATATTTTTTTAAAGCTCTTCTAATTAATTTTGCACTTTCCTTCATTAAAAATTTATTTATGTTGTATATAATTGTTCATGTTTTTTATTCTTACCGAAACCAGGCAAAGAGTATAATCAGGCAAAGTTGCCGTCTGCACAGAATTTGACAGTGATCCAAATATATTATTTATTTCTAGGGATTTACAAGTTATAACGGTGTCAAAAATGGATTCAGAAATAAAGTCACAACAGTATAGTAGAAAATGACGTGTAAGTTTCCAAACTAGACGCCAATTCGCCAATCACGCTTCATATATCACTGGACTTGGCTCCGATTTGGTTGTGTTGTTCTATTTATTTATGTTATTTTTTGAGTTTTTCATTAGATATTTTCGTTTGGTTTGGATTATCCCCGCATCTTTTCACATCGAGAACCTGTGTTGTCTTTTATGTTTTTACGAAATTCATTGGTTTTGAATTTTTGAAACAGCTGATTTTGCCCTATTTATATTTTATTTAACAGACTAATCGTTTGATGTGTGAATTTCTTACTCATTTATTGCTTTTGCTGTTAAAAGCTAGCAACTACTTAGTTTTTTCAATCGCCCAATTTTAAGCAGCGAAAACCAATTAGAAATAATTATATTCTAAATGTTGTTATATAACCAAGTTAGTTAAGGTGTTTTAAAACATGCTGGCATATATTTTTACTGCGTAAGAGTGCATTGCCGCAGTAACAATTTATCAAAAAGCTGCACGGAGTTATCAAAAATTTAACAATGATATTATTGACAGGCTTGGTGGCTCATTTGGTAGTGACCTCTGCCCTCTGAGCCAAGGGTCGTGGGTTCGATTCCCGCACAGTACAAACATTTGTGTTCATGAACATATCTGTTTGTATTGGTCTGGGTGTTTTTATTTACAAAAAAAATGTATCTAAGTAAGTTTATTAGTTGTCTTATACCCATAGTACAAGCTTCGGCTTAGTTTGGGGCTAGGTGGCGCTGTGTGGCCCAGCGTGGCATGTCTTGGGTTATTTATTTATTTAGATATTGTTCCACTGAAGTGGAGTGGAGATTAGATGTGTGTGATGAGCGATATCATAGGGGCTAACCTTTGTTAGCTCCGCTAATGGGGATACGCAGCATCGCACCACTGTGCCCAATACCACCAGCTTAAAGTCTATCTATCTGGTCTCTAAGCTTAGTGGGCTGTTTTATGTAAGGTAGACAAAGTCCACCAATTGCTCTTCATGTATAAGGGTGCGTTTCCACAGAAGCGGATCGCGAAGCTAATAATAATTTACTAAATCACACGTCTCAACTCTATTCTTCAGTACAATATCATTGGTACAATTTGTTAGCTTCGTGCAGCCCCGCTTATATTTCCATATTAAACGTACCCTAAGTGGACCTTACATAATATCAAGTATTAGGTGTCGAATATTGTTTAGCATAAAATTAAACAAAAGTCTAGATTATCCCAGACAGGTCTACAATGTCAGTAGGAGCTCATTGCACTCGCGTCAAAATCTACTTCACTAGACATGCAATATGTGCAATATTTTGTACACGTTTTATCACACACAACACATCTCTATCTGTGCAATTTGTTTGGGTTTCCAGGTTTCGAAAGTTTGTTAAAAATTCATCACTGAATCTTCAATGATCTTATTATTACTTTTTAATTTATTTGTCGTAGCAATGGTCTTATCATTACTCTAGTATAAAGTAAACGTATTATTAGAACCTATATCTCAGCTATATATAAAGTAGGTACATAAATCAACCATTGCCTTATTTCATTTCCTAGAGTGTTAAAGTAATTTATAGAGCTTCCATTTTTTTTCAATAGTAGGTAAAATAGATCATTGTAATTATTTGATATCAGTGCAGCTGTATTTTAGTAATATAAACATTGTAACACACACGATACATTACTATTTAAGTCTACACTAGTCTTTAGTTATATCCAAGTACATTTAAAACTATATTCTTCAAGGTTTTTCGACATTAAAACCCTATAGGTTTGAACAATTAAATTAAATTTTAAATCTATTTCAAATGTATAAAATTCAAATTGGTGTTAAAATAGTCGTTAAATGATAAATTGTCTATTCACAGCCAAAGTTCTACGGTGACGGTGATAAGACTGAAGAGACAAACAACCATTCGTCCAAGGAGTCCAAGTGAGAGCTACCGCCACTGTCCACATACAGGTCTACTTATAAGGAACCTATAACTTTTATATAAACTTTATCGAAAACTTGTAAGGCATATTAGGCTAATCGAATCGGTTACGGAATCACGCTTATGGCGACTATACGTGCGTGGAAGTTACATAATATACATAAGTTTTTAACATTACGGATTTGACGGTTCATATTATTAAAGTCTTCCATTTGTTTTCGAACTTTGTTTGCGAACTAGCTGTTTCATTGTTTGCACTTTTTGTTATATTTTCGTTCGGATTAAGTTCGGACTTCAAGAAACGAGCGTATTCATATTTAAAAGGCCGGCAGCGACCCTAAACTCGGTTAGAGCTGCGGGTGTCCATGGGCGGTGTCGACTGCTTACCATCAGGCATCACACTTGCTCGTCTGCCGCCTCTCGCATAAAAAAAAATTGAATGAGAAATATGAGCGAAATTGTTACATCAACTTATTCAAAACAAATGACTCAAGCCCATCTAGTTACGTGTTTATAAGCACATTTGTATCAAGAATCAATCATTTATTTACTAAATGGACGTAGTTATGCTACAACGTTCCAATCCACAAGGTGGCCAAAATCGAGTTTTCATGCTCAAGCTACGTATTTAGGACCGTTCTATCTACTGGTGAAGACACTGACACTCTAACCATAGTAATTACCGAAATAATTAAGCCGTCCAAACGATAAAACGTTCCAAAAGACCTAATCATATTCTTAAAAAGTGTCAATTCATTTGGATCGTATTTTTTAATTCGTTTTGGAAAAACAAAATGATCCAGGGAACTTGAAACGTTTAATAAAAATATATATTATGAAAATATCTATTTCTATAAAACGTTCCAAGTACTTTCTGATGTTGAAAAGAAATTATAATGATAAAAATAAACGATCCAAAACGTATTATACTAGTAGGATCATACATTTATCTAATCATGAAACGATCGATCACATTATTAATGTTCAAAAAGTGTTGTGTTGTCAATGTTATATTATGCTCATAGTGCTCTCAGGAAAAATTTACACTATCTTTGATTCAGTATTAGCTGAAATATAGCTATAAGTTTATATTTTGCTACTTATAAATAAATAAATAAATATTAACTTAACCCATTTTTGAATACAATACTTAAAAATATACAATGTCTTCTGATATCTGGAACGTTATCACTAAAATAATATGATCCAAACAAGAAACTCTTCGCTATATACGGTCAAAAGGAAGGATTTGGTACTGAGGCGCCCCGGCCTACAGATGAGAACAATATTCCATATGAGTCCCTGACTCTTGTTCGGCTTAATATTGAGCAGATTCTCGTTCCCCCATGATAGGACCGAGTCCAGAGTGGTCTCAATTTCACCCACAAGGTTATTCCGGCTGTCTGTGATATTAACCCGAGAGGCTTGTACATTACCCATGTATAAAGCGCCCCTGTGCTATCACCTGTATAATAATGTATGCTGCGAATATGCAACATGTCATTTATATGCAGAAGAAATAAGGTAGGGGACAGTAGACAGCCTTGTGGCACACCAGCATTCACAGGCTTTGCCTCAGAGCAGGAACCGTCGACAACGACACTGATGCTCCGCTCCGCAAGAAAACTGGCAAGCCAACCACACAACCTCTCAAGAAGCCCATATGAAGAAAGTTTCGCTAAAAGCTCTTTGTGCCAAACACAATCAAACGCCTTTGCTATATCCAACCTAACAGCCAAAGCCTAACCCTTGCTCTCAACCGACTCCGCCCAGCGGTGTGTGAGGTATACGAGTAGGTCACCAGCCGATCGACCCTGACGAAAACCGTATTGGCGATCAGAGATCAGCTGGTGTTCCTCCAAGTATCCAAGGAGTTGGCGATTTATTATTGTCTCCATTAATTTAGAGAGCAATGAGGTAATGGCAATGGTCTGTTGTGGGAAGGGTCCGATTGGTCTCCCTTTTTGGGAATCGGATGGACAAGCGCAGACTTCCAGGATTTAGGGACAATACCATTAGAATAGGAAAGCCGAAAAAGGTTAAAGGTGCTAACTCAGGGGCACAGATTTTTAGTACTATTGGTGAGATGCCGTCAAGCCCACTCAACTTATTGATGCCAAGGGAGAAAAGCAGTCTACGAACATTGTCCTGCAGAAAACGAATGTTGATGGATGGTAGTGGGTAATTCTCCCCGGTTATCAAGAATTCAGTTAGATGCAAATAGAAAGCCCAAGAGGTCTGCTTTCGCCTTTGCGGTATGGGCAAGCGTGTCATCAACAGTACAAAGTGGTGGAAAAGACGACTTGCAGAAATAGCTGGAATTAGCAGCAGCTATCATCCTTTTGTAAGACCTGGTGGCAATATTGTAGGTCTTAAAAAGACTGTAAAAGGAGAGGTTTCGATTATTAATAGATCTAATCTTATACAGCTGATGCCTAAAGGAAAACCTATTGCTCCAGCTAAATTGGCTAATTTACGATCTTTTTATAAATCCATTCACATTTAAATAATAAATAATGTTGTTTTACTGTCTAATATTTATTTTAGATAAAATATATATAAATTACTTAAATAAAGTAATTTTCACATTTTGGAACGTTTTCACAAATTAATTTAAAAGCCACCTTCATATAAAATGCCTTTTTGTGATAACGTTCCAAGTACAATTTTTTTTAAATTTGTATGAGTAATATTATTTTTTTGCAATGAAAGGTACATGAAAAAATAATATTTAATTATTTAGTATAGATGATACACACTACTCGGTTCTACGCGCTACCATAAAAAAGCGTACCACAAAAACACAAAAACGCAATTTTCTCAGTTCGATCTGCGTGTGGATTGAAACGTTGTAGCATAACTACGTCCAAATGTGGTGTAGGTACGTTTGGTATTAACATACTTACATTTATCATAGATCATAATATTATATTGTAGATCTTTTGAAGGTTTCTTTCTTTTTCTTATCTGACTACAATGACAGCCAAGTGTTGTGGTGTAAGCGTGGTCATTATGATTTTCCAAAATTACCGTCGATTTGCCTGATGGTAAGCAATATAGTAGTCTACGGTGGAACGCGCTCTCCCAGCAAAAACCGGTTCACACTCGCCTTGAACACCGGAAGGTTATATATTTCTTGGGAAGGAGCTCGGCAAAGAGTTCCATAGTTTAACCGTACCGGTGCATTATTTAATACACTGATATCTTATTATCGTTGGCGTAAGGTTCATTGTCGGATAAGTGTAATCATACCGAGTTTGCAATAAGCGTGATTCCGTTCTCAATCGACATTTCCAACCAACACTCACCACGATTGCCTTTAAATTTTTTTACTCTAGTTATTATGTACTAAGTGTACAATTCGACGATTTATAGTATTTTTTAAACCTCACTTTGGACAGAGTAAGACTTCCGCAGTACGAATGAATTGTTGATATCCGTGTAGAGGTTTGTGGTTTGCTAGACAGCTTTAAATTCGCTCAAACGTAAACCGAGGGCTTTTGATTATTGTTCTATACGTCTAATTTAAATGGTATTTATGGACTTTTCTCTTGACTGAGTAGGATTCTGCGGTATTAAAGTCTATAGGAGTGCTTTGCACGGAAATGGCGTTGAAATGAGAACGTAAGGCCTCAATAATAGCACGGCAGCTTTTTCGACGTCCGTTAAAAAAGCATTCAAATTGAGAAATGCATTTTCAAGTATATGATCATACGACAGCATGCATTTTGAAGATGATCGCGTTGTAAAAGCGTTAAAACACGATCATCTTGAAAATGCATTAGAGGCCTTAGCAAGCCAACCACGTGCCAAGATATCTCTGTTGGTCTACATCTTGAGGTACCGCTTTAGGACATCTACCTTTTCGATAGATCTACTATCAACTATTTTCCAAAAAAATTAAGTAAATTTATTAAGTAACGTTTTGTTTCAAGTTTAGCAATGGCAGGCGGTGGCGCGGCGTGCGTAGGTGTAGGTCGGAAGGTAAATAATGAAATGGTTTTATCTGTACAGTATAATATATTAATGAAATATTTACAATTTACAGTGAGATATAAAAATAAAGAAAACTACAAACCAGAAAGCGACATATAAATTTTTTGACGTTTGTCAATGAATAAATTTTGCTTTTTATATTTACAAATAAACCTGTAAGGAGGTTCCGCTACACAAGTTTAATTTCCACTTGCTACCGATTTTCCATTGAATCTACTACTTTCTTAAATTCTTAACGTGTGACGTAACAATCTAAACCTTTTAACCAGACTCAGGCGCGACATTTATTATGTACCTAGTACATTAAGTTGCTTGACGTTTCGATTGTGTTGCAATAGGGACCGTGCACAAACTATAGGTGGCAGCACTACGTAGCGTAAACTAGGGTAAAACATTCAAATTTATGGCACAAGTTGGCAGCTCCATCGATGTGCACGTTCCCTATAGTCGTGACACAGTCGTGATCACAAGCCGTCTGGTATGGCGTCTGGTCGGACAGGTTCGTCGTGATCTACGAACCTATCCGACCAGACTGTTGTCACACAATCGAAAGGGCAAGCTAATAATATACTACATAATAAATATTCTGTATGACTCCCCTTATCTTCTTCTTCTTATATATAAAAATGAATTCCTGTTCGTTAGTCTCGCTAAAACTCGAGAACGGCTGGACCGATTTGGCTAATTTTGATCTTAAATTATTTGTGGAAGTCCAGGGAAGGTTTAAAAGGTAAATAATGGGTGGTACGAAGTCTGCCGGGCCAGCTAGTAATAAATAAATGTTTAAATTGTAGGTGTCGTAACAATTTATCTTGCACGTGTCGTCTTACGTAATCACAACAGGGTTTCCCACACCACTCCACCGCAGAATCCTATTCAATTAACCACTATACCTTTACTCTTGAACACTATCATGGTTCTAATCAATGTTTTAACATTATTATTTAGGCTTAGTTTTAATGTTATGTCAATACATATTTAATATTTACATGAGTTAGCATATTTTATTATAAAACTTTATCATAGTTTCTATTTTGCTATTTCAATTGTTGAATATTGCGGATTGATTTACATTAAGTGTAAATTACCTTGGGAATGCAATATCATTTTATAACTACTTAGTTGTTTGACATATATAAGGCGTTGATATCTTATAGATGATGCTTTTACCTTTGGCTTTTTATAACGCGGGGCTGCCGCAAACCGTCCGCAAGTCGTCGGATGCACGGGTGATCGTTTAGTTCATACAAAAGCGTTTGTGAGGCGGTTATCGTGCGGTTCTGCACGACAATCGCCCGGCAGCATTCTTTTATTACATGTACCTATTTCATTTCCATGTGTCGGACATTTTTCGGGCGGTTTTCATACGACAGCTGCGCATTTCATGATTCCCAGATCAAAAACATCCATTCTGTTCGCGTTTCTTTCGCATTTGTATATTTGGAATATTGATTTAGTTAAATACAACCTTATAAAATAAAAATCATACAAAGACGTGAGTTATTAAATCGATTCAACTGTTTTTACATGTATCCTCCTCTCAATAATAAATGAACTGATGACCCCGGTATGCCTGTGCTACAGCGAATTCAACTAAAATGTACGGCCTAAAGGGCGACGGAACCCACACAACGTGATATTTCATTTCCAAGTGCATCTAATTATTTGTAATACGTTTTGTAAACGAATGCTGTTTCAGCATTGTATATGTATATTAGAATTTTAGTTATAAGTGGTGCATTACATAACGGCAATTTGTTTCATGTGGAACAAACTTTTTAGTTCGTAAGTATTTAATTTTAGGTAGCTTGTTCGCGGTCATATCTTTAGTTCTTCAGTCGGCACACGATGTCTCGTTTTATTTATAAAAGTTAATGAACTAAGGCCTAAAAGATAGCGTTTCGCTACAACTGTTTCTTGTTAATTTCCAAAATATTGCTAAGCGAAATATGTTAAGATATTGTTTAATTTTCAGTTGACAAATATACAATAATATTTTTAATTAATGTTTTTCATTATCGACCTGTGCATTAATATTCTACGTCTTTATCATTTTAGGTCTTCGATTTTTAGTACCAGAAGACGTCATTTAGATTAAGCGGTTTTTTTTTCTCTGAAATATGCTCATACGCATTATTCGAAAAGAATAGGTACCGATAGTATAAAGGCTGAACATGATACTTATGTAATATTGATTTCTAGTACTTTCTATAAAATAATCATGAAAAACTAAACTAAAATGAAGTATACATACACGTCACTGTATCTTATTATAGAAAAACCATACTACATACAAGTCTTGTCTGGAGTCTTTTGAGAGAATTCTCATTATTTATTCGATTGTGCAAGTAATTTTTTTTTCAAATGGTTAATGAACATGTCTTGATCACATTTTATGTTAAAAAAAAAGAAGGTTGAAATAAATAAAACAATAATTTATGAAACATAAAGCATTTATTGTAAAACTATATTTTTCTCTGTACTTATACGTAATATAACACTTAACACATGTATATCGTACCCTTTAAAGATCCGAAATAATGAAAGAAAATATACAGAAAAATCTTCCTATAGATTTCAATTGAAAACATAGCACATTATAGTAGTCCTTTGAGAACTTAGAATATACATAATAGGCATAGTGACGTTCGGAACGTTTCTAACGATACTCTAGACCTCTAGCGGATGTCTCGCTTTTCTAATCGTTGCTCCCAAAACAAAGCTTAACTATCTCTAGCAGATCGGACATCGTAACAAAATGGTCAACCACAGAATACATCATACATAGGTATAAAAGTGTGACAAGCAAGAAAGAAAGAAGTCCCACTAAGGTGACCGGTCACTATGGAATAGACTAGTACTGAGAAAAAAGTCATGAAAGTGTAACGTACTTTGTGGATACCCCCAAACGTGGTAAAACATATTTTCATCAATAATTTCCTCACCACCGCTTACCATCAGGTGGAGTCATCCAGTAAGCACTTCTTAAAAAAAGTATTATGTACCTAATCATTTTACATGTAATTGGTACCTCACCTTTGATTTTATTTTCACAAAATTCTAATATATACCCGTAAATTACTAAAATACTTATTTCTGGCTCAAGGAACGTAAACACATACAAAAACTGTCAAGATTTCCAAAATATCTGATACATACTAGACATATTAATTTAGGTATTGGTTCCCAAAACCATTTGAATACTAACTATGTATCACTTTAAGAACGATCTTCAGTCAACAATTTAGTGACTATTTCAGTCAAAATTTTATCCTACATGACATGCCTTTGCACCTATACATTTAACCAGCATCAAATTTTATAATATCATTGAAACAATAATACCATTCTATAAGTATTTTTAAAGATAGTTGCTTTCAGCGACAATACTCAATTCCCTATACACAAAAATTTAATGGATATTTGAAAACAATAAATTTTGCTCTAAAGCCCTGATAATATAATCGACGTTATATTAATTATAATGGGAAATGCAAGTTTTAGGTGTTACATAGTTAACTTATGAATTAAAATTTTTATATATATTAAATATATAGGTATATATATTACATACATATAATACTAAAACTTGCATTCGACACTCACACTTAAATTATAGAGGTCAAAATTATTAGTTGAATTTTTAATAAAAGCTAAAGATTGCTTGTATTAGAACAGTAAATAGTTAGATTGGAAAACAAGAAAATACGTTTAAAGGAAGACTATAATAAGAAGAATAATTTTCTTTCAAGTTTAGGCACATTTACGAGTTACTTGCTTAAGCCGTTCCAACTAAAACGCGAAAAAGCTCGAAAATAACATAATTAAACTTATACATTCAGATTTAATAATGTGATTTATTCATCACTTTCATCAATAACAAAGTTAACAATTCTTTTCTCAAACTTTTGCCAAATACTATAATCATTTAAACAAGTTAACAGCCTATTAGCTCTGGTCCTTTTTGGCTCAAATATCCTGGCTTATTCTATCAGTCTAGTTACCAACGTTGGCAGCCAGCTCGAACCATTGCCGAAGAGCGTCTCCTAGCACAGTGGGCAGCGCAGACATGTCCCGCAGGATGAGATAGAAGGGGAACGGGAACGTGTCCAGATAGGGAATGAACGAGAGGGCGGAGGTCACGGGGTCGATGAGAGGCCTCCTGATGTCCATTATGGAGTCCTGTAACAAGGAATCACGAGATTGTAGTGTCTGTTGTACCAATATGTAGTGAAAGACACTGTTTTGTAATCTGAAAAGTGTTATTAACGCAATGCAATTACAATGAACAACTTTAACCAGATACTCCAAAGCGACGTCCAAGTAATAATTGGCGGGAACTCGATGTACCTGTCAGTGTCACCGTAACGTCAAACGTCAACTGTCAACGATAGTGCGGTGAATAGGCTATTCCGGTCTCATTCAAAAAGTAGTTCAAATGCATCTTTTAGTGATAAAATACCACGGAAAAATAGATATATATTTTATTAATATCAAATAATAAAGAAAAACTACTTTTAATTTTTCAATTAAATTACTTGCTCGAAAACAGCACAACTCTAGTCCGCCGTGACTTTTACGTCACACTTATAGTAAACATCACGCTTCACTGAAAGATTAAAGTTATTTTCGCAAATACAAAATGAACTATAGTCCATATCATTGGTGTCTTGTGTCTGAATGTAAGAATACAAGTGTTAAAACGCCGGAAAAGTTATGGATACAAGTGCCAACAGATTTAAAAATGAGAAATACGTGGTTAAAGATAGCATGAAGAGATCCGAAGTTATTGTCCACAAAAAGTAAATACTATTTTTATGAAAATCATTTTGATGTAAGTATGCAATTTAATAGACCTTCAAAACTTGCAAAATTATATTTACAATATTGCAAAACTAATATTTCATAGGTTATATCTTCGTGGAACATTAGTGCTTTCTGCTTTCATAAAACCATCTTCCATGATGAAATTATATTATAGCGCCGGAATATCGAGAAACGTGTTAATAATATCTAAGAATTTTCGAATTATTGAAGTAAATGTAGTAGACACAGACTGAGATTATTTGTTTACAAAACAGATTACGTCAAAACTTTAGCCAACATGGCGTACAGCGTTTTCACCAAATTGGAGACAGATTAAAAAACATGAATTTTAAAATGGAAATATTAAATTTATTTTTCACTTTTATGAATTGATATTAATATTCTTGGTTTACTTTTTCATGATCTATCATATAAACATAATTTTAGTTTTTTTTATTCATAGGGTGGAATAGCCTATTCTGAACGTGGCGACTAGTTGTTTAATCTCCTCTAACATTAGGTAATTAATATGATGCTAAGCAGACAAATTAATTAATAGACAATTAAGATTATATAGGCCTCCCCAAACGACTATTGAGGATCATTCGGGCTCTTTGGGTGATTGGAATTAGAATAATTGTATTTGTAAGTGTTTTTCATAAAAACTAATTAATATAATAATATAGATTTCAATTAAATAATTGTATTTGTAAGTGTTTTTCATAAAAACCTATACAAATAAAGATTATTTTGACTTTGACTTTGAAAAGAAAATATTGAATAAATTATGTGACTCAATGATCATCACTTGGTTTTACATTTTGATATTTCTTTATCATCATTTATATTTCATCATGATCAGCCTACAAACATTCACGGCTGGACATACGCCTTCCCCAATGATAATAGTCACTTGGGGGGATTTGCCTTAGTCAGTACGCTTGGCAGCGAATAGTATTTTTTGGCTAAAAATGTAATTAGTCCGTCTTTTAGCTTACCTAGTATTCAAAAATATTTAAGTATTTTTTTATCTGTAAATTAGACTAAAAATTACAAAGTTACAGCCTGTTGAAATAACGCGTGACGTCACTCAGTGAGGCAATTTTACGGGACGGAGTGACGTCAAAGACTCCCACTCCTAACTTTTGATGCCTTGTATCTTTGCTATTTCTATTTGAATGAAAAAAGGAAAACTACGTTTCCAATACATTTGTATGATCTAAAATACGGAATAAATATAAATTATTTTGACCCCCAAACCATCCCTATTGGTGACGCATATTCCCTTGGTCGTCTTCTACTGCACCCACGAGATGAGATAGGGTAGTTCTAAATCCGAAATCCACACAGATTACAAATTACATACAACACTAACCTTATTATCTGGATTGTCGATAATGACGTAGACAAGGAAAATGCCCTGCTGTCTTGCCCTTCTAACAGCTTGTATGACCCTCGTTTCGCCCTCCGAGAATATCCCTCTTCCATCGCTAACCACCACCAACAGCTTCGCGTTGACAGCATCACTCCTCACTGCCTGCTCCTCAAACATGACTGTGATGAAATCCAGCAACTGGGCTATTTTGGTCTTGGTCTGGTCGAAGCGCAGTTGTTCAAGGATCTTGGAGCCGGAGTGCTCGGAGAACTGCTCCGTGAACGGGTGGAGCAGGTTCGGTTTCTCGCCGAAGCTCAGGACCGCTAAGTCTCCAGATTCGAGCAGGTTTAGAGCCTGGAAAAGGTATGTTTATTATTAAGAGTGAAGTGCGAGCTGTTTTTCCCCACATTTATCGACGCGGAATGGGCTTAAGCCGAGTGCGTATCACCATTCTACGTCGGCAGGCGTCGCGACGCATCGTCCTAGCCGAGCCGATGCGAGTGGCATTAGTAACACCCTTATTTCATAGACATTTAAAGGCTTTTTTGACCGGCGTTAGCCGATTCCGCGTAGATAAATGTGGGGAGACCCTGGATCGCATAGTGCCCGCAGTTAGACGAACTATGAGGAAGATCCTTAGTAATAGAACCACGCGAGCGACGCTTATTCCATTTGAGTGGCGATAATTGCGCGGTTGGACTAACAGCGCGATTATGGTCCGAATGATTATACCTAATACCACGCGGATAGACGTGGTTTCAGCGTTGTTTGAACTAGGTTAGAACCAAACACGAATGTAAACAAAATTATGCAAAACGTTAAAGTCTAGACTGAGTAAAAAGGGCGCGTATTCAAATGCTTGCCGAGCGCTACTATACCCACTACATATTACTACTAGCAGCCTGTCCCGGCTTCACGGCACGGGGTAGACAATTATATTGTTCAAATTTTACCAAGGATCCCTAATTTTTTTCAAAATGAAATGTAGCCTATGTCAAATTGGAAGAATGTAGCATTCTATTGGTGAAAGAATTTTTTTAAATCGGCACAGTACTTTTTGAGCCTATTCTTTACAAACATAGGTACAAATCTTTCCTCTTTATAATAATAAATAACCAAGACATGCCACGCTGAGCCACACTAGCCCCAAACTAAGCCGAAGCTTGTACTATGGGTACTAGACAACTGATAAACTTACTTAGATAATTTTTTTTTTTGTAAATAAATACATATTATACATAGAAAACACCCAGACCAATACAAACAGACATGTTCATGAACAGAAATGTTTGTACTGTGCGGGAATCAAACCCGACCCTTGGATCAAAGGGCAGAGGTCACTACCAATGAGCCACCGAGCCTGTCGAATAATATTAGTGTAGATATTACTTTATAGGTTTGTGTCCAACCATATGTTAGTCGCGCTCGTTACCTGTGAGACCAGCGCGAGGCTCTCGAAGGCCAGCTCCTTGCTCCTGTTGTCGCTCATGGAGCTGGAGTCGTCGACGGCGATGGCGATCTTGTACTCGCGCCGCGCCGGCTTGGTGCGCCGCAGCCAGATGCGGTCCTTGCGGAAGTGCGACGCGATGTACGGGATCACGCGGCGCATGTTGATCGCGCGACCGGTGCGGAAGTCGCCTGTACATCATCATCATCATTAGCCTATTGCGGTCCACTGCTGGACACAGGCCTCTCCATTTGTTCACCACTTAGGGCAAACATCTGGATGATATACCCATAATCGCCACGCTGGGCAGGCGGGTTGGCGATCGCAGCGTGTAGCTTCTCGCTCCGGTGACGCTGCTGCCCGTCATCGGCCTGTGGCATTTAGCTACGCTTTCAATTGTGACGGTTATACCGCCACCAGTCGGTTGCCAGCGCCTCGTTTGTTGTTCGGCAGGATGCACCACGGGCAGGTGAGGTTGGCTTGGAGCGAAAAGATGATAGGTCGCTCCCTTACATCCCACAGATAGGTTACATAGATTTATTGAAAAATAAAAATACATACATTTACAGAAAAAGGAAGCGACCTATCATTTTTTCGCTCCAAGCCACCCTCACTTGTGCGTGGTGCATCCTGCTGTATAACAACATGACAGCAAACCTCGATCCGGACTTCCATCGAACCAATGATAATGTTTAAGACAATTCGCGAAATCAAAGACGACGGACAATAGTCCGTCGGTCCGTTCGACGGACCGTAGTCTTTAATAAAAGAAGTTGTGGAGCTAAGCCGTATTAAACATTTTAAAGCGGTTCTGTACCATATTTTCCGAGCAAGAAGCAAAACTTTAACCCCGCGCGCCTCACAAGAATCAGTCATTGAAAAACGACGCGCGTACAAAGCTACTGTCACTAAAAGATTCACACAAACCGATCGGAATTATCGACGAGGCTTAGCTTACTGCCTCGGGAATGGTGGCTCTGTACGCCCCTAGCAGAACGCGGTACTACTAAAATTCTGCCCGCAACAACATCAGTTCGGTTTCTTTTGGGTACCCCTAGTACTGTACGTATGCGACGCGCGGACGCACAGGTACTCTAAAACCATTCATAGACAACACACGAGTGCCAGTCGCCATTGTACACGCCTTACTTCGCAATGTTGTTAGTTTTCATAGATAAGTTTGTATTGTTTGTGAATACGGGTGTAACGACCGTATTCACAAACGTTACTATGAGTCGCACGAACGCACAGGTGGTTCCCAAAATGTTTTTGGGTACTGTGGCTCAGTAAAGTATGTGAATACCTTCAACTTCTATGTTCAGCTGTCTGTTCCCACTCACCAGCTCTCCTCGACCTCCCAGTGGGCTCCAGCACGAGCCTCAGCCGCTCGCACAGCGCGCGCGCGGCGGGGGCGGAGTCCTGCCACAGCGAGCGCCACGCGTTCGCGGAGCCCTGCGCCTGCGCCGGCGAGCTGCGCAGCCACTCGCGGATCGATATGTACTGCCCGACGGACATGTCCTCAGGACGGTCCGCTTGGGACTCCTCTAGTCTGTGAAACGAATCAAGTCAATACGGGTAAGTATGAGAAAATTAGGATGCAAGGGACCCACCATTTGCTCCAAACCACCCTCACCTGCCCGTGGTGCATCCTACCGTATAACAAACGAGGGTTTTTTTTTTATAGTGGCTCGACATAATGGCTTCCCTACGCCTGATGGAAAGCAAGAGAGAAGCCCAAGTTGTGCTGTGACAACGGGCAAGTAACTGGTCAGTTACCTGTCAGTTGCCACCGCCATGCCGGCCCAACCATAACCCCCCACGAGCTCCGGAAACCCTACTCACCGGCAGAAACACGACCTAGAGGTCATTTGACTGCGATATTCTATAGGGTGGAGGTCCTTCCCCGGACGGGCGGCTCAATTCGAGCGAAGAGTCGCTATGCCCTACCTCTCTTCTCGCTCCCTTACACCCCATTGTTTTTCATTCATTTAAAACAGCCGGTATAGGGTGTAAGTATTAATGATCTGATGATGATGAGATTATATTTACCTAGTATGGAATGTAGTGTCAGCGCCTCTAGGCACGAACAACGTGGCGATGGTCTCGCCGTCCACTTCGATGCCGACCTCGCCGCTCGCCTCCTCGTCTCCCTCCTTCTTCTTACCGGATTTCTCCTTCTGTTTGTCTGTGCCTTCCTTGACCTTCTCCGGTTTTAGTTCTTCTGCTTTATCGACCTTATTTTTGAAAGAAATAACTTTGTCACAAAACGCTAACGTTTTTAAATTAACAGAAATATTCTTACAATAAATTGATATAGCCACATGTCAAAATGACTCTTAGCAAAACCTACAAAAGGTTCATACAAAACTTTTGTATGGTCATCTAAGTAGCATCGACTAAATCATCGTCATAAAAGAGTTAACTATGATTTCCGGCCCGTTTTCTTCCTTCGGGCTTCCTTTCCTGCTTTCCATCAGGCGGAGGGAAACCACTATGCTGAGCCTATATAAAAAAATACTTTTGTATGGATCTTTCTGTATGATCCGTAACAAGTTTGATATATGACACCGCTAGTAGTGTTAGCTGTGGGTTATATGAAGAATAATTGTTTTGTTTACTGCCTGCAGCTGAGTTTCTTCACCGCATCACGCGTAATCGATTGCAATTCCATCCTCTTCATCTCGATGGTTGGCGATCCTCCACTGTACGCTTTATGAGGAACTTCTTGCCTCGCGCATCGGTTTTGTGGAACCAACTCTCTGCTTCAGTATTTCCGAACAGCTACGACATGGGAGCCTTCAAGAAACGAGCGTACTCCTATTTAAAAGGCCGGCCTAACACGACCCTAAACTCGATTTGAGTTGCGGGTGTCCATGGGCGGTGTCGACTGCTTACCATCAGGCATCACATTTGCTCGTCTGCCGCCTTTGCATAAAAAAAAAAAATCTTCGTGAGCTGCGTTCATAAACTTTGGTAACGGACTTCGGAGTAGGTCTACTGTACCGCGGCTAAGTTTTCAAAGTTAAAGCTTACCTGCATTTCATCATCGTCCACGTCCATGGCTATCTCCTCGTCCTCTTTGGGCTGTTCAGCCTCCTCGTCGTCTTGCTGCAGGGTCGGCTGTTGCTCCGCTTGCTCTTTTGTAGCTGCGTCTATGGCCTATTGAGAACAGTTATAGATCTTACGATTTACACGTTTAGCATGAATAATCTCAAAATGATCTTTTACAATTTCATAATCACAAATGCACCAATAAAAATGGACTACAACGTTACGTCATATTTTTTGTATGTATCGTATAAGAAGTTTAAATAAAAAAGTATGTTTAAACGACATAGAATATATTTCACAAAAAAGAAAATAGAGGTAAGGGAAAAATAATAGCGCAAGAATGTCTGTTTAAATACCCTAATCGTCGAAATTTTCGGACGAATTTCGAATAAAGCATTTTCTATCTACACACCTTCCTATTTAAGATATAGAAAATCCCGTTCTAGCAAAAATCTAATAATATCATCATAATATACTGATCCGTTAACTATTGCTGGCTGGTACGTTCACAGTACTCACACCTTTATGCCTTTACACTAAGTTAGACCGCGCGCGAGAGACAGGCAGACTTTTCATGATGCGTATGCAGTACGACGTCGCGACGCGCTCTTGTTCACAGACACTAGTGTAAATGTGTTGAACATGCCATGCCATGTTAACAGACCTATATAATCTAAACTGTAGTGTTTTATGTCGCGAGCTGTGTATAAGCCGTACCTGCAGATCGTCCTTATTGGCCTGCTTGACGTGCTGGAAGGCGTCCGCGTCCTTCTCCTCGCCGTCTTCCCCCTCTCCGCCCTCCTCCGCCTCTTCCTCCCGCTCCACGTTCAGCGTGTGCATTTGTTTGTGCTTCTTTTCAGTGACGTCACCTGCGTAAGCGTACATTTTGTTGAACTTGCTTTTTTTAAATTATCATCCTCAGTATCCTATCGATAAAGTGAGAAACACTGTCATTCGCTCTCAAACTGAATAAAACCTACTGCGGTCACCAACCAGCCTGCCACGCGTGGTGAATAAGCCCCAAATGACAAAATTGTCATTGGGGGAGGCCTATATCCAGTGGACCAGGAGTGCCGGCCGCTTATCATCTGCGGCTGGCTAGGGCAGGTAGGGATGCGGCCGTATGCTTCGGCGCTACCCGAGTCCCTGCAAGCTGCTGCCCACTGGCGACACAGGGGGGTTTATTGGGTATACCCTCCCAGTCTGGGAGGTGTGACCCACACACCACGTCGTCTATACCCCCGGAGGCGGCGTGAACGTGCATAATGCAGTCCTCTCTAAAAACCGGCCAAGTGCGAGTCGGACTCTCGCACGTAGGGTTCCGTACCACTATACTAGCTAAATAAATGTTTTTCTTTACGTTTTATTATATTGGAGTTAATTAAATGAAAAAATTAGGTAATTTGATTTATGACGTTTAAAAAAAACTACTGGCTAGATTTCATTCAAACTAAATTTCGTTAGTAGTTTTTATAGTGATACACATGATATATTTTTTTCAGTTTTATCATGCCCATATTTTAGAAGTTACGGGGGGGGGACACTCATTTTACCACTTTGGAAGAGTCTCTCGCGCAAACTATTCAGTTTAGAAAAAACTGATGTTAGTAACCTCAACATTATTTTTAAATACCTATCCATAGATACCCCACACGTATAGGTTCGATGAAAAAAAAAATTTTCAGTTTCAGTTCTATGTATGGGGAACCCCAAAAATTTTGTATTTTTTTCTGATTTTATTTTAAAATCTTAATGCGGTTCACAGAATACATCTACGTACCAAATTTCAATAATGTAGCTCGTATAGTTTCGGAATAAACTGGCTGTGACATACGGACGGACAGACAGACAGACAGACATGACGAATCTATAAGGGTCCCGTTTTTGCCATTTTGGCTACGGAACCCTAAAAAGGGCCTATGTCCAGTAGTGGACAATTGCAGGCTGATGATAATGATGATCACTAGAACTAAAATATATTGACACTTACCCAATGTGCGTTCCTGGTCAGTCTTCCCGGGTTTGTTCTCGTGTTTCTTCTGTTTCTCCTGAGCGCGATCCGCGCGGCTGGCGGCCTGCTTCTCGCCCCTATGGCCCTTGTCGCTCTGGTCCAACTCTGACCGGCCCATAGACTGCTTTTCTTCACCTACTTGCTCTTGGGCTTGTTCCTATTTAACAAAATAAGTAATAACATCAGTTTTCTCTCTAAAATTAAAGTATTTTTTTCTTAAGAATGAGTAGCGCTTGACTACTACTGTGTATCTGGAAAATCTAGTTTTCAAAATATGAGGAAGGAATGGAAAGTGATTGCAATTTATTTTAATTTCATTCAATTTATTGACCAATGTTACAAGAATGCTGCCTTTGATACAGTGGTCGCGAGTTAACCTCGATTCGTTCGATTCCCGCACAGTACAGATATTTGTGTACTATGTATTGCTATACAAAAAGAAAAATATCTATGTAAATTCATCAATTGTTTAGTACCCACACAGTACAAGTTTCGTCTTAGTTTGGGACTAGATGGCGCTGTGTGGCCCAGCGTGTCTTGGGTTATTTTATTTATTTATGATTTAGGTATATAAAGTCGGGAATAGCGCCACAAAATAGTTCTAAGTTTAAACTACTGTGGAAAGACTTTCATACATATTCTAAGCCACGAAAATGAAAAGCGAATGAGACGTGTAACGCCTCGTCTCTATAAACGAGGCCTTAGGTCTGTGCCGTGGTAGTCTCTTCTTGAGGATCCAGACTACCCTGGGCTTGGTGGCGATGGTAGGTCACCGTGGGATTTAGCGGGTTAACTCGGCACCGCACACCGGTCGTCTCCATCCCCTTGCAGAAGCCGAAGGTCCGAAGGGATTTCCCACGAAAAAAAAGAAGAAAAAAAAGGCCTATGTCAACAATAAAAAAAAGTGTAAATTTAACACTCACAAAAGGCGCAGACTCCTCGTCCTTCGCCTGTTCAGCGTTCGTCTCCACATTGTCATCCGTCCCCCTATCCATTTGCGCATTCTCAGCCCGGTCCTCCGCGGTCGGATCGTTATTCGACGGATTGGCTTGAGGGTTCGCCTCTTGATTCCTCTGTTCCACTTCGTCCTCCTCTTCCAACTTCTCCGGGTTCTTTGGCAAATCTTCTTTATCGCCGTCTGCGTCTTCCGGTTGCTCAGACTCTTTTTGGTCTTCCGGGCTTGCTGTCTCTTCGACATCACCTTTATTGTCATCCTCTTGAGTTTCTGTTTCGGGTGCCTCTTTTTCCTTTTGACTTTCGTCTTGTTTCTCCTGTAAAGATAACACGAAATCATTCCTAGAAATTAGACACATTTCCGTGCGGTGACGGATTAAAATATAAATCATATCAACCATCTTTCCATGAGTCTCCTAAGATTTACTGAGATAGATACATAGATTTCAGCTTCCCATGGTAATCTTACTATCATAATCTTATCTGCCCGGCTGGTGGTGACGAAAGCCACAGCCGTGGCTCCTGCGCGGGCCACGGCTTATATAAAAATATATACCGAGTAAGGCCCTTTTATTTTGGACGTCGCAGCAATGCCGTGTCCGGTCTTCGAGTTATGTGCTTTTTCTTTTATGTGTTGTTTCTTTTTTATGTGTTTGATTAACAAAAAGACAAAGTATATTGCTACAAAACATGTAGCAATATATGATTTGTTGTTGTGATGTTCTTTTTTAGTTAACTAAAGCTATCACGTTCACAGTATTCACACTCGTGCAATTTCACTATACATTAGCAAAAGTAAAACTATAACTGTCCCGTTCACACTCATAAGCTATACCGCGCGCGAGAGAGACAGAGGCAGACTTTTCATGATGCGCATGCAGTACGACGTCACGCCGCGCACTTATCCACAGACGCTAGTTTTATCGGGCCGTTTTCCGCAACTTGACGACTGAGCGCCTATTTTGCGTGGGGTCCACAGACACTAGTTTCAATGTATTGAACGTGCCGGCTTTAGTTAACTGACCTGTACGCTTGCTCACATTAATATAACTTACCTCTTCCTCCTTCCGTTCGTCTTCGCCCTCGCCCTCCTCATCGCTGGACACTTCGGTGCCGTGCTTCGCGTCTTTGCCTTCATCCGCTTTATCATCCTGCTCGCTCTCCTCTTGTTCCTTCGGGATATCGTCCTTAGTGACGTCCACTTCGAACGGATTCTCAGTCTCTGTTTCGCCGTCCTAAAACAAACAATGCACATAAATATATCAAGGCGACCACATTTTCATACAAGTTTAAAATTTCATAGCGTGTCATTGTTTTTATTCAATACGGCTTTGCGCTTGAAATCTTATGGATTCGTCATCTCTGTTTGTCCGTCCTTTTGTCACAGCCACGTTTGTATGAAACTTAAGAACTATACTGATGAAAGTTGGTAACTAATATTCTATGAACAGCATTAAGAGTTTCACACAAAAATAGAAAAAAAGTAACAATGAATTCTGGAGGTTCCCCATTTAGAAGTGATGTTGAGGTTTCTAATATCTTTTTATTATAAACTAAATAGCTTGCGCGAGAGTGCGCGGGAAAGTTCCATAGTGATAAAATGTGACGGATTAAAGACAAACGAAATAATATTACAATAAATTATATGACTTACCTTATCATCATCTTCGCCGTCTATATCCATATTTTCAGGCATTTCGAAGTCTTCAGGCTCAGGCATTTGCGGTTGATTGCCATGATATGGATCAATCTGAAAATCGAAAATGTTGTTTAGAACATGAACATGATCATCATCAACTTCAGGCTCCTTCTCATTGATACAAAGTATATAAGATTCGATGTTAAATACGTAACGTGACGTGTTAAGTACGTAAAATTTCAAGCCACCATTAAAAAACTTACATGATCATCATCAATCTCGGGCTCCTTTTCATTGATATCCTTCTTCTCTTTCCGCTCCTTCCCCTCAGCTCCATCATCTGCGCCCTGTTCCTCTTCCTTCGCACCCATCTCTTTCTCGCCCGTACTCTCGCCCTGTCCCTTCTCCTCTTTCTCTTTTTTGTCTCCCTCTAATTCTTCTTCGTCTTCGTCACCCCATATTTGCTGGTCGAGCCTGAGATTTTGTGTTTATTTTTAAACATTGTTTAAAGGTTTAATTTGATACATTTGAAATGCTCAGTTCATTTATTAAATATTTTAACTTGTCTGCAAAAATATCAATTTTAACATTTATCGGACTAAATGTTTAAATACATTGTACCCTAAAGTTTTGACCAATATTTCAACCACGGAGAAAGTACCAGGTGTAATTATTTTCTATGAAACAATGTGTCTCGTTTACAGGGGGCGAGGAAGTATTACTTTGTGACACTGCCTTCTTTAGGTCCATCTACCATCTAAAAGCACAACTACCTAGTCTCGGATTTTACGTACAGCTTAGATTGCAATATTAGGCTTCATCTAAAACTTAATCAAACACAATGTTCCTAAATGTACAAATGTTACTTATAGTATAGTTTCTGCTTGGTTATAGCTAAGCTTGCTATGTTGGGTTGGACACCTTCAACCAAAACCTAACTTGGAGTATGATAAGATTTTGTGCCATACTTTTACTACATTGACTTTCATATGGTCCTATAACCTAAGTTCACTCACTTTTCCGCAGCATTGTCAGTGTCTCCCATCTGTTTATCGGCGTCATCTTCATCGTCTTCTTGCTCAGATTCATCACCTTCTACAAAAAAAAAAATATTAATGGTAGCATAATTTTCGTACAATTTTACTTTCAAAAGTTCTGATTTATAAATTCCGTTTTCTTCGAACGAACCTTTCTTATCGACGTCTTGTAGATGTGAATCGAAATCATCAGTCATGTTGACACCTTTCTCTTCTTCCTTGCAATCTCTGTCTTCTTCATTCTTCTCTTCTCCGGGGCGACGAGCATCATCAAGTTGATCCTGTATACATAAATATCATATTATAACAAAAAATAACAGTAATTCGGGACACTTTATTAAATTTGACAACTAATTTGGTTTGGTGGTAGTAAACAATGCTTCTTAAACAGTGGTCAAGGATACGATTCCCGCACAGTACAAACATTTATGTCATTGAACATTTCTGTTTGTATTGGTCTGTGTGTTTGCTATGTATAATATGTATTTGTTTACAAAAAATACTTTATCAGTTGTCTGTACCCATAGTAACAGCCTCGGCTTCGTTTGAGACTGAGAGCTGGTATGTTTTGCGTTATTTAATATACAAACATGTTTCGGCTAAATTTGGTGGCTGTTCCATTCAAAAGCTTACCTGATTCTCGATTCTATCGGAGACATCTTTTTGTCCCTCGCCATCACCCAGACCTGTGCCTCCAGACAACTTGCCAGGACCGCCCTCACCCTCGCCTTCTTCCGTATCCAAATCTGATGGCTTGCAGAACCTGGAATTTTCATTATACTTTACCTCCAGAAATTTCAGACAGTAGGAGGTAGGAAAAATGTATTGACGAATTTATTGCAAATTCTATGTATTGACAGAAAATGGACTATTAAAATTGTGGATACTATTGTAATCTATTATCCGTTTTGTTAGTTCATAACAAACATTTTTTGACTATAATTGACTAGCCAGTCATATACCGAATAGTATACGCGATTTAACTGTTCCATAAAAGCAGAGCCCATAAAATGTGTTTCTTTGTTTAGTAGTACATTTATTTTCCATATTTCAACACCAATTTAAAACACTTACCCTTTGGCAGCCAAGTCCGAGAATATCTTCAAGAGAACAGACAGCATCTTGCATGTCACCCTATGCACAGCCACCTTCTGCGTCACGAAGTACTGCACGAACAACACCATCTGCTCCAGAACTACCACTGTTCTGTTCACCGCATCGGTTCCCAAGTCAGCATTATTCGCCGTCGCCACGTAATGCACGTAGCTCACCAGTAACGACTGGCATTTGCTTATCACAGCCTCCAACTGCAACATCCTTGCGTCACCCGACAACTTCTCCTCCAAAAGCTCCTTCAAATGCTTATCTTCCAACAGCTCTTTCGACTCCTCACTCTCCTTTTCAACTTTATCCTTCTCAATGATCTCGTCAATAGCACTCAGAAGTTCTATACTTCCATCCCCTTGCGGCAAATGCTTCTTGTACACCGATTGTATGATCAACAGCATCGTAGCCATAGCGTCTTCAGATTGACTGATAACCTCTCCAATTGTATCCTCCATCGATGCGTCATTCGGTTTGTCCAACTCTCCAAGCTTTGCAACCGCACATTTCAAATAGTGATCTATCTCGTTAAATATGGTCATAATTGGGTGCTGTATACTACCCAAATGGAAGGAATTCGGTTCTTTCACAATTATTTTACTACCATTCAACATAGTTCTGATATCGATTGAAATCTGTTCAGCGTACGCTTGTGCCTCACGCGTCACTTCCAAATGGTCCCGAGATATAACGGGAGACTCATCATCTTTTCCCATTCTTTTCGGGATTGGTCGCAATTTTTGTAGAGCGATCTTATGTTTATTTGCAGAGGTTAGCATGCTTTTGATTTGCTTGTACAATTCGTTCCATTCTTCGGTGTCTTTGTAGCAATTGAGAAGTGGCGAATTGGCTACAACTTCGTCGAACTCCGGCCCGTGTATTGACTTTTCTGGGCACGTTTTGAGCACGACGAGCGTTTGGTTGATGGTTATGCTAATTTGTTCGTAGACTTCGGTGAGTATGTCCACTTTTTCGCCAATAGTCGTTATATTGACATCACCAATGTCGGTTTCTGTCGCGTTCGTTAGACGCGTGCTCAGATTACGCAACTCGTAGAGGTATCTCGAATATTTCGATATTGATTTTTTTTGCGTATTTGTTATTTTCTGTAAGGAAAGCAGGACATTTATTTTGCATACCTATATAAAACAATGGAATTGTTGTAAATGTCTCGCTGTTGGTGGAAAGTTATAAATAATAAACTAAATTGAACATTCAGAAGCCTCTCGAGACAATAAAAAATTAGTCGACTGTCATGGAGCTTGAGCTGATATAATTATATAAAAAAAAATCTGATTAACAGCATTCATAACTGAATATAAAATAGATAAAATTCTGTCCATTCTCTTGGAAGCTAGGAGGCTAAAGACCGACAACTCAAACTTTTATCTTTCCTCTTTTGTGCCCAATGGTTGCAAAAAATTGCATGCAAGGTTCCGCCCTCCCTTTACCGAGGGCAGTGTGATTCCCATATACACCGTCACTCCCCCGGATGGCGGGGATGCATAAAAGCATTTTGCCTTGGTATTAAAAAAAAAGGGTGGCATGTCTTGTGTAATTTAGACAAAGTGCTTGCAGATTACATACCACCAAGTGCGCGGCGAATCCTTTGCATCTCTCGATGTTGGGCATGCCCAAGTCTTGGTGCGGGGACTGCAGGGCAGACGCGAGCAGGCGGTGGCGGGCGATGTTCTTTTGGAAGTACGTCTCGCACCCAGACCAGAGCAAAGCTAGAGACGCGTCGCAGCGTCTGCAAAGTAGCGACGAATTATGACGACGTTCAGAGCATTAAAACAAAAGTAAGACCATTATTTATAAGTACATACCTACTCTACGTTGGAAGTGATTCTAGTTAAGATTGTAGGAATCATCTGACAATATGTTTTCTTTATTATTTGTTGAAAGCAAAAACGGAGGAACCCATTTAAAAGCAATGTATAATATCCAAATAGTTTCATATTTGGGTAACACACGTTTTGACAAATAGGACATTTCATCAAACATCGAAATATGTTCAATTGATGCGAGATAGCAAAAAAAAATAGTTTGATGAAGTTATCAGAAAAGAACAAGTACACACAATTTGGGTGCTTCAAAATTAAATTCTCGATAGATGGCGTCATGTAACCTGTGTTACATAAATCATATTCAATCAATCCCATATTGTATTAAACAACGAATCAAAGGCGTTCTAACAGAAAGAAAGAAAGAAAAAATGTTTATTAGGTACCCAAAAATACACAGTAGCACAATAAAGTTTACATAGCTATATGCTACGAGTACCTAAACTGTCTCCTTTCAGCATATGTCGCGAGCTGCAAATAGTATCACAACAAGAACTTTTTCAGAAAGCACAAATCTCTGAGTGTCGCGGCGGACCGGTCGACGCACGGGAGGAGATGCGCGGGCGGAAGGTCCAGACGTCGGCGCGCGCGCAGTCATCGCTCAGTCGTCCCTACACACTCACTACATCCAGACGGCTACCGCGCACCAATCTCGATCGGGAACCTCCAACCGCCCTCAATATTGTAACATCACGTTCGTCAGCTGTATCTTCAAGGATTACAATAAACCAGCGCCTATTGAAACTACATCATCATCATCATCAGCCTATCGCAGTCCACTGCTGGACATATCTCCAGTTGCTCGCCACCTAGGGCAAACATCAGGAGGATATACCCATAATCGCCACGCTGGGCAGGCGGGTTGGCGATCGCAGGGCGTAGCTTCTCGCTCCGGTGACGCTGCTGCCCGTCATCGGTCTGTGTTATCTAAGCCTTCAATTGTGATGGTAATACCGCCACGAGACGGTTGCCAGCGCCTCGTTTGTTATTCGGCAGGATGCACCACGGGCAGGTGAGGTTGGCTTGGAGTGGAAAGATGATAGGCCGCTCCCTTACATCCCAAATCCCAAAATTGAAACTACAGTCCACTGCATTTACCACCAGGACCTATCGAAGACATTGGTCCTTCGAGCCGGAGACACTGAGGTTTGAAACAAAAATACATACTTGCTCTTCAAATAAGCCATAGCCGCGTCCAAGTCAACAGGCGGTATAGTGAAGTCGTACAGTTCTTCAGTGGCCGTGGACAGTATGAGCAGACCCGTGCGGTAGTTTAGCCCCATCTTTGTAAGGTATTTGAACATGTCGGCGAGGGCCTTTCGCTTCTGTTGCACTATGTTCTTCGCTTGGGAGATCTGCTTGTCTTTCGGGAGCGTTGCGTCTACCTATAATGTTAAATTCGGTATTAGTCGATAGGTATGTCAGTGATTCAAACCAGGTCAAACTGTATGTATACAGCCTTTTCGATAAACAAACTAGTGGAAAGGATATATTTTATACGATTTTCTATCCTCCATTTAATCGCGTAATGGTTTAAAATAACCTATTATTACCTATGGTATCCTAACACGAGGGGGAAATACCGTCCCAATTTTTATTCAAGGGAGTGTCTTTACATAAGATGCGAGAGCGGACCAAATGAAATGCCAAACTGATTATACATAGGAATATTGAATACCTTTTTGTGTAACTCGGTAGTAAATTTTATTCCCAGATTTTAAGTAAGTTGAAGCACAGTAAACTACTGCTTAGTATCCATTTTCAACAGACTCCTAAGCTAAAAGGTTCCCTAAGCAGGATTTACAGGGGTTTATCATATTATAATTTTATATATTATGAAACTTTGTTATTAAAGTACGATTTTAGTAACGTCTTGTTCTGTTTTGGCGTAGAATGCTGTTAATGAAGTCTACTATATCTAAAACCACGCCACGCTGGGCCACACAGCGCCACCTAGCCCCAAACTAAGCCGAAGCTTGTACTATGGGTAGGTACTAGATAACTGATAAACTTACTTTTTTTTCGTAAATAAATACGTATTATACATAGAAACTATAACTAGAAACGTACCTCCAAAGAGCCAAGATGCGTGCTGGTCTCAATGACGACGGTCACGAAGTCATCCAAAGCCTGCACCAGGGCCGGGTAGCCGGTGTTCACGATGGTGTCCTTGCACAGCATGCGGGCTTTGTTCAGCAGTGTGCCCAACTTGGACAGCAGCGGACCCCCAGGTATCTCTCCCAGCTGTTCCTCTGGCCTGTCTAAGTATTTCTGGACGGACAACTTAATGAGTTAGTTAATGTCCACGAGATTTCGGGATGCGATTTCTACAAATTGTACAATAGTAATGATGACACATTTGAAAGTTTAACATATAGACTAAAAAATGTATCACGACCGATTACATAAGTCATGATTTATTCAGAAATTAATAATTCTAAGTGACGTCATGATGTCATATAAGTTACATAACTATTTATCAAATTGTTCAAGGTTAACCGAACTTTAAAGAATTAGGACCTTAATATTTGTGCTAACGAAAATTGTTTAAAAAAACATGCCAGAAGTTTGACCCACATTATGCTTGAAATACTCGAAATATTGGAGTTCTACACATTGCATAAGATTAGATGACTTTACCATAACAAAACATCAAATTCGGTCACCATAGGTATTGTACAAAATAATAACCAATTTAAATATACCTGATCATTCTGAAAATCGACTTGAATCAAACCTGTACTTGTAACTACAAAAACTCTAAATAAATTATACCACTAAACTAATAAACTAAAAGTCTACATACTTTTACCGTGCGTGAAATACTTAATGGAAATCCAATCGTATGTTTTACAACCGTTGACTATTTCCAACTGATCAGAACCGCCAAACCCATTACATAACACATACTCATACATATACAATACATACTTTATACCTCGAAAATAATTTAACTTAAATACTTATCTATAGGGTATTTGACTGATAGTTTAAACATTTTATGAGTCTCAATAAAGGCGAAAGTACAACAAAATTCAAACAATGCTATCTGAGAGGGATTAAGGCTACTTGTCTACCGAAGCGGAGCGAGACAGAGGAGCGGTGGACGAGGTAAGAATCCATCAATAGAATCACGAAGCGCAAATAGGAGCGGATATTTTATGCAATTCTATTGGTCGATTGTACCTTACTCACCGCTCCGCAAGCTCGCTCCGCTTCCATGGATAAGCAGCCTAAGGATGAGTTAACATAGAGCAGAGTGGAGCTAATTAAAATGGACCAATGATCCTGAACAAATCACGCATCCCATCTCCGCTCCACTTCAGTCGAACTATCAGTGGTATTTTTTTATTAGCTCAACAGAGTCTCGTTTCTGTGAAGACGCACCCTAAAAATATATTTATGTGGTCTTTTATATCTTATCAAATACCCTATACATTAAACATAACGACATAAGGACTATATCACTCCCACCATCAACCTATAAGTTCTATGAAAGTGCCACAGCAAATTAGAACATAAACTGCCACACAACTGACAACTGAATAAAGATTAGTAGTAATGTGGTACGACAAACATTTACTTGAAATATTCTGGTCCTATTTACCTCTTGTGTCGGCTATAAAACAAGAAAAAAAATTATTCATTTATCACACTCTGAAAAACGACATTACAACTCTAAAACTATTTTGAGACTCTGCACTCTTCACTTTTTACAACTTCGGCTTCATTTCCTACCACGCTGACGTGTGTCGAGCCTACGAATAGGTATACACTAGTGCTATGGACTAAAACCGCCCTTTATTTGTGGGGATTCCCTTCGAACCTTCGGCGTCTGCAAAGGGGATGTGTGCGGGGACTAAAACCGCCCTTAGTGAACTAGTAATTCATAGGTGTACTAAAACTTTTAACTAGGTAACCCAACTCTATGTTTCAAATAATATGTTTCCTAAACTTTGGCATCTGATTAGCCGTGGGTTGCCATATAACCACCAAAAAAACACTTCCTTCTGTGTGTACGCAGTGCCAGTTTTGGAACTACGAGCGCCCTGCGCGAGATTTCTGCTTCCCTTACTCTGTTCTTTAAAGAACAGAAGAAGGAAATTAAAGTACCCATCATCCTATTGCAGTTCACTGCTGGACGTACCTCTCCAGTTGTTCACCACTTAGGGCAAACATCTGGAGGATATACCCATAATCGCCATGCTGGGCAGTTGGGGCGTAGCTTTTCGATCCGGTAACGCTGATGCCCATCGTCGGTCTGTGGTATTTAGCTACGCCTTAAATTGTGATGGTACCAGTCGGTTGCCAGCT
Organism: Conogethes punctiferalis; assembly: GCA_031163375.1. Taxonomy (NCBI): domain Eukaryota; kingdom Metazoa; phylum Arthropoda; class Insecta; order Lepidoptera; family Crambidae; genus Conogethes; species Conogethes punctiferalis. Next base: position 6,568,413 of record CM062094.1, read on the forward strand.
CCTCGTTTGTTATTGTGCAGTTTGCATCACAGGTGAGGTTGGCTTGAAGCGAAATGATCATAGGTGACCCTAGGGCTCCCTTTTCCGACCCGTCGCTCCGCCCCATATATCGAGCGCCCTGGGCAGTCGCTCAACCGCACCGTACCCGAACGCGGCTACTATACGCACGACACATACCTTCATATTCCTCGGCTGCAGTACGAAGTTCTGTATGTCGATCATGTATGCCCCGCCGGCGGGCGTCGCGGCGGCCGTGGCCCGCTTCGGCCGGTCCCAGATGCCGACGTGGTCAGCGCCCGTCTCCGTGCTGTTGTCCACTAAGCAGCTGACCACGCTCTCTTTGAGAACGTTCTAGAACAAAAGGGGAAAAGGTTACGCTTGATCCGTGGAGTCGGTGGATAGCCAGAATAATACTACTGGTGGAAAATTGGTAGAAGTTTGAGCGATTCGTCAATTTGGGCGGATTGCGCTGGGAATGCCATGGCAGCATGGGTCTCTTAGGATCAGGTCTATAGGTGTTCCCTGCCTTTCTACCGCTTTTTCCTCGGTAGAAAAATAAATAGGTACATTAGTACCAAGTTAGTTAACACCGATGTACCTGCGCAGAAATCTAATTTTTGGGAAGCTGAGAAACAATCTTAGCTTATTGTAATTTTCCGCGAATGCGCGCGAAATTGTATCGTTTGCTATTGCTTAGTGCGTGCGCGCCATGTTCGGTGCGCACCGTCTTGTCTTGACAGCATGCTATACATGAGATAGCAGGAGATAATTTTTTTTATTGATTTTAAATCTTAACGTAACGCAATAGAATCTATATTTCAATGGTGTTGGTTTTCTTCTGCGCAGACGATGTTTGCCGATACTACATATTAACGTGGTACTACTTGTTTTTGGCTAGTATCGTTGAATATATCCAACCCTATCGGACGCTGTGGTGAGAAATTAAGGAAAGTGTTATTACAACGATCCAGAGTATCTAATCAGCAAAAACCGAAACATAAACTCTTCAAGGACAATAATAATAATAAAGTGATAGTCACTTGGTCTAGGCCCGTGACTAGCACTACAACACCGAAATATTTTTATTTCGAGAATTCAAAATTTGACTTAAAAATAATAATAATAAAATTTACCTCAAACTCCTTAGTATGTTTGTGCAGCGCCTTATGCGCTTTGTCGACCGTGTCCTTGACGCTCCAGTAGCTCAGGTCCCGGTCCCAGGTGCATATCTTGACGAACTCCCGCAGCTTCTTCTCTATGGGCGCTCGCTTCTCTTTGATCTGCGCGGCGACTTGCGCGCTGAATTGAGCGTAGTAGTTGTATGTGTTCCATAGTATGGAGAGGAGTTCGTCTGGAATAAACATTGGTTATTATTATTTATCTGTGGTAAATATTTAAATCTCGCGCCAAAAATTTGTTTTTCTGTTTTCTTTTTTTACTCTCGTTTTTACTTCAGACAAAATGCTATCGACTATTATAGGCTATTCCTATAGTTTGATATTGAACTCATATTGAATTTACTTTTAATCAACTACCGTACCAATGAGAATGAGACATTATTTTTAATCACCTATGAAGAAAGAAAATACATAAATCTTTATCATGGCCTTACAATATTTTGATAATTTTTGATATTGATATGACTCAGCCCTTGCCATTGCCTATAGGTCTAAGTAAATTAGTAACTCTATGCAATTATTTAAGTTAAGCTTAAAGACAACAGACCCGTCTAGGAATCTAAGCAAAATATTATATTTCTGTTGTCATCCCTTCCCTATCACTCACCTCTTCTCTCGCTCCTGTCCTGATTTGCCAACTGGCAGTGGTACGCGTACACGATGTCCAATCGAACTTGATACTCGACCAAGTTGGAGCGCTCCATGAAGTCCCTCAGGACGCCGATCACGCGGCTCGCCGGTATGCGCTCCCCTTCCTCATCCAGGTACGACTTGACCACGTTGAACAGGTAGAACCAGTACTTGTGAGCTTCGGCTTGTTTCCTACAATAAAGAACTAACTAGTGAAATACCTAGATTCTAATAAAGTGTTAGGGCTCGTATAAAAAGATACGGAGGTCACACGTCGCGTCAGCAAAAACGCAGCAGTTTAACCGCATCCATACTTCGCCGTATGTTTCTTCGTGCGGCCGTTTGGTATCTGGTCGACTGTTAGCCCTAAATGTTTTCGGGTTAAAAGCGGATCATCCACCGGGCGGTGGAACGGCGGCTAGAACTAAATTAATTTAGCTAGCAACTGAGCCAGATTTTTCACACATGTCCATAGCCAGCCTCATTAACTGGCTCGGTGGCTCAATTGGTATTGACTGGCTTGGTGGCTCAATTGGTAGTGACCTCTGCCCTCTGAGCCAAGGGTCGTGGGTTCGATTCCCGCACAGTACAAACATTTGTGTTCATGAACATGTCTGTTTGTATTGGTCTGGGTGTTTTCTATGTATAATATGTATGTATTTACAAAAAAAAAAGTATCTAAGTAAGTTTATCAGTTGTCTAGTACCCATACTACAAGCTTCGGCTTAGTTTGGGGCTAGGTGGCGCTGTGTGGCCCAGCGTGGCATGTCTTGGGTTATAACTAGTGAAATACGTAGATTCCAATAAAGTGTTAGGGCTCGTATAAAAAGACGCGGAGGTCACACGTCGCATCAGCAAAAACGCAGCAGTTTCATCGCATCCATACTTCGCCGTATGTTTCTTCGGGCGGCCCGCTTCACCCAACGCGGCGAAAGAAGAGAGTTCTTTCCTCACGGCTTAGTGGCCTGGCATTGCATAGTATATGAGCGGCGATACCGCTTAACATCAGATGGGCCGTTTGGTATCTGGTCGTCTGTTAGCCCTAAATGCTTTCGGGTTAAAAGCGGATCATCCACCGCCCGCTAGAACTAAATTAATCTAGCTAGCAACTGAGCCAGATTTTTCACACATGTCCATCGCCAGCCTCATTAACTTATACCCCTCTCTAGAGGCCTTCTTGACTTTGATTATAGTGCGCGCGGAACTAGTTGGCCACGCCTTAGGGAAGCGGTGGGGCGGAGAGGCAGGAGCGCTTAGGGTTGCCAACCGTACTCTAAAATGGAGTATTGTACTCTATTTCTTCTAAAAACAGTTGGCAACCCTAGGGGCGCTTGATGTCATGTCAACCTGCGCTTCATCCCCGTCGCTACCTAATACGCGGCCAACTAGTATCGCGCGCACTATAGTTCCACATTGGCTACAACAGTTTACCTACTTTCTCCAACAACATAGAATCTTACCTCTGATACAAGTTATTCAAGCACTCCTTCCAATGGCTCATCTCCAATTTCCTCCAGTTGACGATCTGCTGTCCAACAGCCAACGATTGTTCGATCAAGTTGTTCCCACTGTGGGCGTTCTTGTTCCACTCCTCTATCTTATCCCGAAGGAGCTCGAGGCCGGTGAGGAATCGGGATATAGGACTGACGACGGGGAATTTCTCTATCCTCTCCAATATAGCCATTATCTGGAAAGACAGGAAGATTAAAAACTGTCTTAAGCTTTACGAGTTTTAAGTTCGCATACTAAAAAGTTTGGCAACCCAAAAGATTGATATTCTTTGCCAGCCCATCTTTCCACCTTCCCATAAAATGACATCCTTTTGGGATCATACAAGACTCTATCAAACACAGTTTTAAACAACTATTACAGCAGTTAATGTAACCTGTTTAAATGTTTATTACTTATTATTATCTATGACAGCCTAATTCGCCCCAGGAAACCTTTGTCAGATTGTAAGGTCTTCTGGGTTAAATTGGACCACAGACATCTATTTACTGAAAACGGCCCACTATCTAACTTACTAAATGCTCATCTTGTAGGCCAGCATGGCTGTAATGACTACGTCTTGGACTCTCTTTTAGCTTTACTAATGGGCCAAAGATTCTGTTGGTCAAACGTTCACTGACGAACCGTTCTTTTGGGCGAAAAGTTAATGGGTCAATGATTCTGTTGGCCAAACGTTCATGGAGCAATGGATTGTTGACCGTACCGTTTCAGACTCGTGGTCAATATTCTGCGTCATTTTTAATACTCCAAAAACTAGCATGCCAGTGTCACCATTTTACCATCGCACTACTCGGCGCCGCGGCAGAGTCCATCCATACCATTTGGAAACCTTTCTTTCAAGAACTGTTCGTTTCCAACGATCGTTCTTTCCGCGTACGTGTAAGCTCTGGAATGAGCTCCCAGCCGCGGTGTTTCCCAATCGCTACGACTTGTCCTTCTTCAAACGTGGTCTAAAGGGAACTCTTTCCTCACGGTAGGCAGCGGCTTAGCTGTGCCCCTGGCATTGCAGAGTCTATGAGCGGCGGTAACCGTTTAACATCAGATGGGCCGCTTGCTCGTCTGCCACCCTCAGTAATAAAAAAAAAATGTCCTTGAAGTTACTTTGTGTGGTGAAACTTACATCTTTCAGAGTAGGGAAGTCGGGCCACTGGTCCAGTAACACCTGTGTGGCGTCCTTGACGTTCTTCAGCAGCGGGACGCATTGCCGAGCCTCCGTCACCCACGGTGACCGGTAGAAGTCAATCTTGGCACTGGATGGTTCTTGAAACAGAGAGCACAAAGTAAATATATAAATAAAAATAAATAAATAAATAACCCAAGACACGCCACGCTGGGCCACACAGCGCCACCTAGCCCCAAACTAAGCCGAAGCTTGTACTATGGGTACTAGACTTACTGATAAACTTACTTAGATATTTTTTTTTTTTAAATAAATACATATTATACATAGAAAACACCCAGACCAATACAAACAGACATATTCATAACACAAATGTTTGTACTGTGCGGAAATCGAACCCACGACCCTTGGCTCAGAGGGCAGAGGTCACTACCAAATGAGCCACCGAGCCTGTCATATGTTTTTATAATACGCTATAAATAGATCTCTCTGTGATAATATTAGGGTTTGTTCTGGCCCTGGCCAAAGCTTTCAGATTTCATTTAAAACCTAGCTTCTATCTTTACAAACCCTAACATCACAAACATTATAGCGTAGTCAAAGTTAACTTTGATGCTAAGACAGAAATCATTTCATCAATGTTTATTTAATGATGCGCTCTGTCTATAGCAAACAGAAAAAAAAATTAGCTTCTTTGGGGTAGATGTTATCCGATACTTCTATTGCTTGGCTGGCCAGGCATAGCTAAGATCCCAAAATAAGTAGCTTAAACACTTGTGTTATGGTTCTCAGAACAACGAAGATACCACAAATGTATACTTAAATACAAAAGAATAAAAGAGAAGCAGCAGAAATATTGCCTGTTTCCGTGTACTCACCCGTTCCATCAACTTTGTCTTTGATGAGCGACACAATGGTCAGCAGGCTGCCCAAATACCGGGACTCCACTTCAACGTCCAAAGTCTCCCAAGCGTCTTTGACGAAATGGCCGAACAGAGGATATCTCAGCAAGAACGGAGAGACTGTATCGCTGCCGACCAACTTTTTCGGCGTCGGCAACCATTCGGCCCTAGTAAAGTTTCTCACAAACTCGGAATGCCATTTGTAAACAAATGATACATCATCTATGGAAAAGTCGAGCTTTTCTTTATTCGACCTTTCGGCCACTTTGGGCTTCTGCTCCAGTGTTGACGGTTTGAAATCGCCGAAATCCTGTTCAGAGTACACAGGGAACATCTCTGTTATTTCCAATCGAGCTATCGCATCGTCATCTTCATCTTCACACTTTGATCTAGAAAGGGTGAGGATAGATAGATAAATAAATTAGTGCGCCAAAAACAATGGTACATATAGTTGATATTATCATTTGACTTGAAATAGGTATATAGGTACGCCTGCCAGGCTTGGAGATTAAGGCAAATCCTCCTAAATGACTTTTGTCATGGGGGGAGGCCTATTTACAGTAGTAGATATTTGCAGGTTGATGATATCAAAGAAGGGCGGCAATCCCGGAAACTATTAGTAAAAGTCTAGCAAAAAGCGAAGTCATCAATAAACAAAATAAAAATAAAAAATAAAATAAAATAAATCATTCAGTCTTCAAGAAAAGCCATTTTCCGAAACTCGACGTCTGTGCGCTTTATTAGTCGGTTAGACTTCAAAAAAAGGAGGAGTTTCTCAATTCGCCTGAATTTTTTTTTGTTGTATGTTTGTGATCTCCGAGAATTGTGAACCGATTTGAAAAATTCTTCTTTTTTTCTAAAGGGTGTACTTACTAGTTGGCCCCGTTGTCACCATACTGAAGTCAATTGTTTTTGCTAAAAAACGCTGTTAATTTACGTGAAGTAATCGGCCAATAGTGTCCTTTAGACGATAAAAGGTCTAATAACTTACTTGGTGACGTAAAGAGCTTCATCATCCTGTTTCTTCTTCTCGATGGACGCCTGCTGCATTTCCCATGCGTTAACTAGTTCATTGAGTGTCGTTGTCATGAGTTTCAAAGTCACTTTGTCGATAGATTCAGACGAAGCGGAATGCATTGCCAATTCGAGTAGGCTCATTTTTAGGATCCTGAAAAAGTGAAATGATTATAATATGCTAGGACCTAAAAAATTATAATGCCTATGCCTACGCGGTATTAAGTCCGCCCTTATTTTCTACATTTATTTTTACTGTGACGTAACAACAGATTAAAAAAAATAATTAATATGTTCTAGGAAATGAAATTATTTGGTAAGTGACGTTGCATTGAGCAATATGGCGTCCGTTCAACGTTTTCGATAGATTGCGCACGGAATTTGAAAATTTAAATTGCAATGGCACTTATTGATCGAAAATTTCGTAATTAGTTTATATTAATACCACTTCCAGACACAATAGTTAAAACATCGGGATTTGGATTGTATGAGGACAATAGACTTAAGCGAGGTTAAAAACGCGGGTCTAATACTCTACTAAAATTTATACTTACAGCAAAGCATAATATTTATTCTCCGTCGTATCCCAGACCACATCGTCATACAACATCGTCAAAAATCTACGCAAATTGACTTCCTTTCTACCGAACTTCGGCACACTGTCCGGATACTTCAGTAGAATTTTCACTATGTCCGCCTTTGTCGTACCATTTGCCGCTTCCTCCGCCATTTCGCTCATCAAATCGCTGAGGTCGACTATACTGTGGCGGACTTCGGACATAGCTGCCTTGTACGGCTTCGCGAGATCGGGGAACGATTCGGAGAAGTCAGAGTCGATGCCTTCGTAGCAAGTGTTCAAGGAGTAGAGCCACGTCTTGGCCTGTTTCAGCTGGTTGAGGGCCATAACTTTGGCGTCGCTGCCGTGAGCGTTGTTGCGTATGCAGTGTAATAGAGTGTCGGACGCTTCTAACATGCCGTTGGCGAGTTGGAACGTCGTTTTCGTCGCGAGGACTGTTTTCTTTACGTGGTTGCAGTCCTGAAATAAATATTTATAATTTTGCTATTTTCTTGAGAATTCTGCTTCTCAGCTTACTACTGCGCTACTATAAAAACAAATAAATAACCCAAGATATGCCACTCCTGGTCATCTAGTCCCAAATTAAAGCCGAAACTTTCACTATGGGTACTGGTCTAGTGGTAAACTTAACCTGAATACCTTTTTTTTGTAATTAAATATATAATATTATTATACACTAGCTGTGCCAGCGGCGTCGCACGCTTGGATATCGGGTTTCAAAACTAACGGACTTCCATAAAATGATGCCCAAATCTTAAGTTAGACCTCTAGCAATACATTGGTGAAAACCACATTCAATTCCATGCAGTACTTTTTGCGTGATGCTCAATCAAACATTCAGATAAAAAATTCTCCCGTTTTCCCAACACTTCCCTTCACTGCTCTGCTCCTATTGATTGTAGCGTGATGAAACGTATCATATAACCTGCACAGGAGTATGATGAATAATTGTACCAAGTTTCGTTAAAACCCGTTGAGTAGGTAATTTTTGTTTCTATAACGAACATACAGACAGACAGTCAGATAAAAATTTTACTGATTGCATTTTTGGCATCAGTATCGATCACTAATCACCCCCTGATACTTTTTTTGTAAATATATTTTTAAAGCTGAAACGCCTGTGCAAAACTATCTACCTATACCTACTTCACTTAAAAATAAATACTTATAACTACTTTAATTAATAAAAGTACCTACGCTTAATAATTTTTAATTTGAACGAATATTTTACAATATAACAACAAAAGAAATTCAAATTTAAAACTATTTAAACACTAAAAGTCGCGCTGATAAGCACGGTTTCTCAATATCAATTATTGTCTGTCAATAAGGTCGATCGCTCTGAACGCATCAACAGCCAAGCTCTCGGACCTCCCGCCTTTTTATACCCTACCGCCGCCGCGACCCGTGTCGAGCGCGGCAACCGTTACACAAAAATAATCCTTATAGCATTATTCAGTATTCACGTGCGACGGCGCGATGGCTTATTTCATGTATAAGTTTGGTGTTTCTATACCGATTTCTATGATTCTTTTTTTATTGAATAGGTAATAATGATAACTTTTTTAAATTAGGGATGAATGAGAGTATTATAAACGTAAGAGTAAACAAATATAATCAGAATGCTCCGAACTGCTAAGCTATCAGGAGTTACACGTGTTATTGTGAGTCAACCATAAAAGATAGACATATGCTGTTGCGGGATATTTTTTAGTCAATTTTATGTAAAATATTTCTGTCATACATAATTTCTATGTAACTTTAACCATTAAGGCTGCACACGCGACGGAAGCTTAAAAAATGGAGTAACTTCTCCCGTTTTCCCAACATTTCCCTTCACTACTCTGCTCCTATTGATCGTAGCGTAATGAAAAGTATACTATAACCTGCCCAGAAGTATGGAGAATAATTGTACCAAGTTTCGTTAAAATCCGTCGAGTAGTTTTTGTTTCTATAAGGAACATACAGACAGACAGACAGACAGACAGACAGACAAAAATTTTACTGATTGCATTTTTGGCATCAGTATCGACCACTAATCACCCCCTGATAGTTATTTTGAAAATATATTTCATGTACAGAATTGACCTCTCTACAGATTTATTATAAGTATAGATAGACTAGCTGTGCCGGCGGCGTCGCACGCGTGGATATTGGGTTCAAAAAATTACGGACATTCATAAAATGGTACTCAAATTTTAAGTTAGACTTCTAGCAATACATTGGTGAAAACCGCATTTGATTCCATGCAGTAGTTTTTGCGTGATGCGCGATCAAATATGCAGATAAAAATTTCTCCTGTTTTCCCAATGCTTCCCGTCACTGCTCTGCTCCTATTGGTTGTAGCGTAATGAAAAGTATACTATAACCTGCCCAGGAGTATGAAGAATAATCGTACCAAGTTTCGTTAAAATCCGTTCAGTAGTTTTTTTTTCTATAGCGAACATACAGACAGACAGACAGACAGACAGACAGACAAAAATTTTACTGATTGCATTTTTGGCATCAGTATCGATCACTAATCACCCCCTGATAATTATTTTGAAAAAATATTTAATGTACAGAATTGACCTCTCTACAGATTTATTATAAGTATAGATAGTACACAGATATAGTCATGCATGCATAGTATGTTCTGTGTAGGTTGAGTAGTGAACTACACTGTACCACTGAACCAAACTATTATGGTGGTTATTTTAATTATTTTATTTGTACCTATATAATTAATTATAGCAGTTGTTAGAATGCCTATTACAGCACCACATTATAGATTTCTGGCTCGCCAAATGTTTGACTGGTAGAGAATGCCACACGGCATTAAGTCCGCCATTTCTACTTTCCTTGTGCAATAAAGATTAATTAATAAATGATAAGCGCTAGTCATAAATCAAAGGATTTATCAATAAAAAGATCAACTTACCCTATAAAAATCGTCATAAGTCGGATTATCTGGCCGGTACAAGTTCCCGCCCACGTACTTGTGTACGCGTTGCATCGCCTCCTCCCTCATGTCAAACAATATCTTACAATACGGATGCATCTTTATCAAATTCTCCTTATTCTCCAACAGCATCTCCGTAGTGATATCCGAGAATGTTACAGACTTATTCTCACTGATATTCCCGAACACCAAGCCTTGTATGAAATAAGCGCCAAGCAACCCTTCTATAGTCCGCAAATCATCTTCAATATAACCGACTTTCATACGGTACTTCTCTACGTGATCAACAGGCTTCATTTGAGCCATCAAAGTCACGAAGACTATACTCGACACCATTTTCAGTTGAGATGTCAAAAGCTTGATATTCTTGAAGGAATCACCAATGCGATACATTGGATCTGTTAGAGCCATTTGCAAACGTTCCTTTATTGAAATTGCCTTTTCGACCATTTGCACGAACTCCGGCGACTCTTTGAACTTCCAACGCAGTTCGGTGATGCAGTGAGCGATCACGCCAGTCGTGTACTTCGTTCGTGGCAGCTCTGCCTTCGATACGGCGCAACATAATGAGAACATCAGTTCGTCGAATTTGCAAAATTCGAAGCCCGCGTCGGCTTTCCTGATAAAAAAAAACTTAATGTATCTTTATTCTATATCCAAACTAATTACAAAGCACTTTTCTAAATAAGCGGCTGCGCAAAGCAACAAGCAGCTACCTAACAAAAATTGACCAATGAGAATGACATTCGGGAGCGGAGATGAGGGGTGTGACTTCAGCATTTTCATTATAGGGCGTCTCAGCCTAGTAAGCTTACAAAATTATACTACTCACAGTGGTGAAATTGCGACTATATCCAAAGTGGCCATATTGTTCCACAAAAAGTTCCTCATCGCACCCAGCCGAGCGGAATACATTGAATGGTCTTGTAACGCGACCTTTTCATACGCTAGTGGCTCTCGGAAATCTGTGGAGTTACAAATTAGTTTTAGGATTAAATAAATATCAGACAATATCACATACATTGTTCCGATGCCTAAACCTTACACACTTGTGTTATAGGTATCAGAACAAAATTATACACTTAAAAATACAAATATAACGGACAAACTCAAATTTCATCACACAAATGTTTGTCAGGTGGGGATCGAACCCACAACCCTTATCAGGAACAAATAAGGTTCACGACTGTGCGTGTTTTGTTTCTCGACGATTCCCGAAGCTTTTGAAAACCTCCGATGTATATTGTTATTTTCATTAATATCATTTTATAGGTAACAATTACGCAAAACTGACCTTCGGATTTACTCGACAGTGTCATTTCTACTACGTAATAAATCATCAGAGACAGATGCATTGACACCCTCTTATTGCTCTTTGGAAATATGTCAAGATCATCGTCGGAATTCTCATACATATCAAAGAATGCAGACGGGTGCATCGCAGCCGAGGATGTCATTGCCTGGTAGAACTCGTCCCAGAACCTCGAACGGAGATGTGTCAGACTGAAAAATGGAATCAAATTTAGATTATACCCTCAGATAGGATTCACGTATCAAGAAGAGTTACTTTTATATGGCAACACATCACCATTTGGCAGATTGTTGCTTAAAAAGTAAAATTTAATTAGATAAGTTTATTTAGGCAGTTACATATACGAATGTCAAAGAAGCTACGCCATCAGTTCTCAAGCCCTACGGCGGGAGACCTTGAAACAAGAGGAAACGGCATGAAACTCTAACAAGGGCTATTTTTGTATATCAGAGTTGATAAATTTAAACGAACTTGGTGAGCGAGATCATTAGACATAGTCAATAATGAAGTTGTGCATCAATAATAATAGATAGAGCGAGTTATATGCCCTCCCCGAGCCTCAGTCAATACCCCGATTGCCATCCCGACCTGTCGCATACAATAAGTATAATAACATACCTTGCCTTGTCCACTGCAATGCTACCATTCAACATCTTCTGTAAGCAGTCAAGTAAGTTCAAAAGCTCAGGTCGAAAAACTTTATAAGTCTTTCCATAATACACCAGTTTGCCCAGTACTTCACTCAAGTAAGTTCTTTTCTTTAATGCACTTACCCCAGCCGAAATATTGGCTGTCACTCTATATAACTCACTCTTGAGAGCGTATAACAATCTATGTGAAATATACGAGTATATAGGCATTTGTTTTACCACCATCAAATCAACCTCTCCATGGTTTTCATTGTGCTTCTCCATATATTCTGTAATCCGATCGAGTGCCGCCTCTGAGGGCACATCTAACGCCATTTCTATATCAACCAAGTAGGAATAATCTAAAGAAAGCACATACTTCTGCTTATCCAACGGCTTTAACAAGTCTATCTCAGCGGATTTGAACATTGTACGCCTCGAAAGACATTGCTCATACTGTTCTTGAGTAGAATACAATTTCGGTTGCCCATACAATTTCCTCATTTTCTTACTCAACTTTGAGCTCTTCGTACTAACTTGCTCGTTAGGACCAGTCAATTCAAGCAAATGGGAAAGATGATCGTTCTCAATAAGATCCTCCCCTGGCAAAAACTTAAAAAGTTCGTCAAACAAATGTTTATGCATCCACTTGCTATGCAGATACAGCGATCTCGTCTGTTCCTGATCCAATATTTTCTTCGCGTCATCTTTGACGAACATTAGAGAATTAGCCACCCTGTAGAACCTACTTTTCCAGTTCAGCAATAGTAGAATACGCATTGTCATCTTGTCATCTAGTGAATCCCATATGGCATTGATTATCTGCTTCAAAGAATCTTCTACGTATTCTATGTAATCCAAACAATTTCTAAAAAGAGGAAATTCCGGGAAATCATCTGTCAGGTTTTGCATTCGAATCGCTCTGGAGTAGTCGACAAACTTGATACCTTCTTCAGAAGACGTCATCATTTCTAAGTAATACGCTGCTACTAGCTCGGTATACAAAATGAGCACACCCCCATTCGTTCTTTTGATGGCATCTCTATTCATGGTGTACTGTTCCATATGAAATCTTTCATTGGCAACCAAATCTGAATCGGCTTCCAATAGTTTGTAAGCGATATCATTTAGAGTTTGACTGTATATTTTGCGTTTCAGTGCAAAATCGCTTCGGTCGCTAAAGTTCATGTCTATAACAGTACGTAACGCTGACAGCATATCTACTGGACATCTCTGGTAAGCGATTAGCAAATTGTATAGGGTGTGTATCAGGGTAGTTTTGTAGTATCCGAGGCCTTCGTCTACTTGAATAACGCCGTATGCTATTTGGTTAGCGATCTCTTGTGTTGAATGAGTGCAAAGCTCTTTCACACGCAATGTACTACTAGCTGATATGACGTCTAGAACCTCGATGTCTTTTAATTTGTCTTGTATGGCTTTAAGCATGTCGTTCTTGATCTTTGCGATTGGCTCGTTGTGAGTTGCGAAGTCGCCGGGGCTTCTTGGTTTGACGTAAACGTCAGCGAAACTGTTCAGGAAGGCGACGTCAAAGGGCACCGCCCTGATCATTTGTTGGCGGGTCAAGTGAGCTGCTTGCATTAGGTGGAATATTGTAGGGCGCTCCAAACCTAAAAGGGGATAGATTAATTTATTGTCTTTATGTGTTATTAAAGTAAGAAATGAAATAATTAGCTATGCGACAAGACTATGTTCATTGACTTTACTTGTTATTCAATAGCCGGATAAATTTTAAAAGGTAATAAAACCTTTGCCCAGGTCGTTATTTATGATTCAATAAATAATGAGCTTTGTAATCTGTCGTATTACCATTTTTCAATCAGTTAAACTATATCCTGCGATTGTAAAATTAGCCCAACTAAATGAAATATTACATAAATTATACTGCTTGCTAAAAACGTGCTTTGAAGCTTACGTACAATAGAGGAACAGATTAAACTACTTACGACACGATTTTATAAATCAGTTACTAATAATTTCTAGTACAAACATAATTAAGTAGATAGGCCATAGGCCAACTTACCTTGAATATAAGAAGCCATGATCTCATGACAATCCACAAATATCTTATGATACTTCATGGGAACATCACATGACAGTAACAGCGCATTCAAGTCCATATAAGGCATGGTGTCTCTCAAATTGGTGTTATATTCATCAGGTCTCAGCAAGAAAATCTCCACTCCTCTATTTCTCATGGCCCTAGAGATTTCGCCATACTTTGGGTCCATAGTGAAGAAGATTCTGAAGTTAGGATGCGGTTTGATTTCACAGAACTCGCCTCTTTCTGGTATACTGAGTACGCCGTTAGGCTCCAACAAGCCGTTCAGTCTGTCCAATACTGCTGCAGAGGTCAAATTAACATTGTCCAATAGTAGCCATGACCCTTCAACAATGGATTTCACCAACAAAGAGTCGACCCACTCAAATTTACCGCCCGCATTTACCGATGACGCAGTGGTACCTTTATGTTGCAAATGCTTCAAATCCTCAACCAATTTCTCCACTTTACTCGACATATTCTCCGATTTCTTCGCATACTCATTCAAATGCACACAGTGGTTTAACAAAAATTGCAATTTTGTATTGAACCTTTCCATCTCATTCGCCGATTGATTGTCATCCTTTAATAGTCCCTGATACTCGTATAAACGAGTGAGTAAATTGTTCACTTTCTTCTCGTCTTGCTTTAACCAAGCGTAGCGTATAATCTGGATAGTAAAAGTCTCTATCTTATCAAAGAGACTCTCTAGGTTTCTGTTCAGGTCTACTTGCTCGAATCCTCCCAAAAGATCTGAGACGTCCATTGCCGAAGTTACAGGGACAACGTGAAGTTCGTTCGCTGTAAGGTCGGCAAGCACTTGTACGATGGTACTTTTGCCTGTGGCTGTAGGGCCAACGAGAATGGAAAGCCAGTTCATCTTCACGCTTTGCGCCAACGCTTTCAATGTCGACATTTGACTACGCAGCAGTACGGACGTAGTCTGCATCGCCCTTCGGTTCTTGAAACACTTCTCCGTATTCCTTTCCAAAGACACATCGCCGATGTTAATAACGGTATTATCAATGCTAAACTGTGGATTCTTGTGACTGCGAACATATACCGGAGCGAAAATTTTGTCGTACTTTTGAATCATCTTCTCTTTGTCTTCAGCTGTTCTCATCCTATTTACATAAAGCATGTCAATATATTTTCCAGGAGAAATCTGTTTTCCGCTTTCTTGGTCGTCGATTATGGCTTCACACCATCTCTGTATGTCCCTCAAATTCATCTCCCAAGGTCCACCCCTGTGAGCCCACGATTGTAACTCGGTAACTTCACGTGCGACCTCGCAGTTAAATGTTACAATCCTGGAGAGTATATCCTGGGGTATACTCGAGTACTGTGACTGGACGATGTATAGAAGGTCTTCTTTTGTCAAAGTATCAATGTAGACTTGTGTGAATCTGTTCAGGAATGATACGGGTAATCCTCTTCGAGCGCCTCCTTGCTTCAGTGGATTCTGGCATGCAAACAGCTTAGTCTTTTCTTTGACTTTGAAGGTTCTCCCCAACTCTGGTATGAACACTTCGCCTCTGTGATCTAGGCACGCATTGAGACCCTCCAGTACTGGTTGAGGGGCTAAATTTAACTCGTCCAAAAGTATCCAATCGCCGTTCTGTAGAGCGCTGAGGAAAGCACCTTCCTTGAACTTAAATGACCCGTCTTCAGTGGGTAAATCAGTTCCGAAGAGATCAGTAATATCCTAGAAACAAGCAATGACAGTAATACACAATATTAGACAGATATTGTATTATTATAAATATGTACTAAAAAAGGCAGGTAATGCTGTCTATTTTATATAAATGAGATAATCAAAATCAAAACTAAAAATGTTTTAAAACAAACAACACTTCGGGATTTGTTAAGTCGCGATGATGCTAATTGATAAAGCAATGTAAATATGTAACATTATATACTTATTACAAACAGTATTGATTTAAGAATTTGAAGTAATGTTATTGGTCCTTAAAGAGGTCATATATAAACCAACAATATAGGTAAGGACCAAGATATCTATATATATAAAAGGAGAAACTGACTGACTGACTGACTGACTGACTGACTGACTGACTGACTGACATATCAACGCACAGCCCAAACGGCTAAACGTAGGCACTTGAAATTTGGAAGGGACGTAGCTTAGGTACCGTAGGGGTGCACTAAGAAAGAAATTCCCGAAATTCCCACAGGAACGGGAATTAGCGGGAAAATCCTTTTGTATGAAAAATCTAAACCGCTTAAGTTAGACGCTTGAAATTTGGCATGCAGGTACCTTAGTAAATATAAAGTTTAGTTATGGCTGTATTTTGAGAAATTCCCACGGGAACGGGAGTTAGCGGGAAAAAACTTTTGTATGTATAAATTTAAACACGCGGACGAAGTCGCGGGCAAAAGCTAGTATAAATATAAGTACTTACAGTTTGGTCACTCAAATTGATTCGGACAACTTTATGTCCCGCAGATTTCGCTAAAGCCGTGACCAGGCTCGTCTTCCCTACGCCCGGGTTTCCTTCCAACAAGATCGCTTTATTCAGTTGAAGTCCGCGCAGTAATCTAAGCGTATTCGACCCAGTGGTAGGAGCAGTGAAAGTGAAATTTTCCGCTTTCTCGGAAACTTCCGAACCAATAAGACCTCGTTCTATATAAAACGGCTTTATACCAAACTTAGACGCATCAGACTCAGCACTGAATTCCGTCTTCTTTCCACAGAGCATCTCCTTTAAACCTTCTGTACATTCATTGACAACTTTCTTAATCTGTTGTAACAAAAAGTCGATAGCTTTTTCACGTAATAAAATCAGTGTTTCGGTCTCCGCATGGCCAGTTAGAGCTGTACCAAAACTGTCTAAAAAGGTCATACATGCGCCATGCACGTAAGCTTCAGGCGGTTCAAGTAAGGCTTTTGAGACAGTCACGTTTATAAATTGTACCCATGACAGCAAATCACGAATACTGAACGGAAATTTGCTCGTCATTTCCCATCCCTTCAACATTTCCGTGAACTCCAAAATTGCAATACCAATTCCTGAGCTACCATCTTCTTGGTTACCCAACGAAATTCCTTTACTAACGCTCCTTTCGAGGACTTGCAACATATCCTCTTTTGAAGTAACACTGTCACACCATATCTCTGTAAACCTGTTGCGGAGAGCGGGAGATAGCTCTTTCTTTCCGAAATCTCCACCTGGATTCATAGTCCCGATAAAATGGAATTTCTCATGTGCAGTAACGATTACAATATCACAATTCTCCTCCATTCCCCTTTCGGATAAAACTAGCTGCCTTTCGGGTTCCAATAGGGAGTTCATTCTCTCCAAAACGCTATCATCCGCTAATGAGATTTCATCAGCTAAGAACATGTGTCCATTCTCCATGGCCTTTATAAGAGGACCATCGACCCATTCAAATAGTCGGCCATCATTTTTATACTGTCTCACTGGCCGCAGACCTCCAAGGAAATCAGAACTCTCAGTGTGCATATGACAGTTTACTGAAAAAAGTTCTAGTTTATTCAAAGCAGCTAATACTTGACAGATAGTAGTCTTTCCACATCCAGTTTCTCCAACCAGCAACACTGGCTCATCAAATATAAACGCTTTAGCGATCAGCACACCTAATCGCCTCATATTATAAGTCCAAACAACATGCGAAAATTCTTCAAGATCATTGTTGAGAAGTTCTTCCAAAATGGTTCTTGTGACAGGTGAAGTATTAGGGTGGAGACAGAACATATTGTCTGGGCTCACTTTCCTCTTTATATGCTTTTCTATGACTTCCTCTATAATGCTTCTTTCAGCTGTCTGTCTCACTTTTCCAGCTAGTACCAAATAGCCTTCATCGGCGATATGCTGATCCCAATCATAGAATTTGTCTTCAGTGAGAGTCTCTTTCGAAGCTCTCTTGTAACGCTGACCCCATCTGAACAAGTCCCTCAGTGTTATAAAGCCGTCTTTGCCTTGTACTGCGGCCGAACCTCGACGTCTAGTCTGTAGTTCAGACATAACTGCGATCATTTTACTACTGTACGCAGGAGGCACGTGACATCTTTGATGTAGAATGATCTCAAGCTCTTTCTTAGGTATCTCATCAAAGTGTAACTCAACAAAACGATTTCTAAAAGCGCGAGACAGCATCTTTCGGCCTCCGTACAGCCCTGGGGGATTTTGAGTCGCAAACAACATGAAATTCGGATCGGCTTTGACGACTTGCTGCGTCTCTGGTATGAACAGCTCTCGGTTGTCGTCCAAGACTCGGTTCAACGCCTCTAAAACGTCGCTGGGGGCAAGATTCAGCTCATCCAGTATGATCCAGTAGCCTTTCCTCATGGCTTCAACCAAAACGCCTTCTTTGAAGACGAGACGGCCACTTGCGTCGGTCGCATAAGATCCGATATATTCCTGCAAGTCTGTATGCTCATGATTATTTATTCTGACACAGTAGTTCCCTGACGCTTTCGCAATATATGTGATGAGGGACGTTTTGCCTACTGAAGTGTCGCCCTGAAGCAATACTGGAAGACGCCCAAGTGATATAATTCGGGCAATATCTCTGAGATTCTTTCTTACAGTGGCGGTCAAGATATAACCCTCTGGAATGTCAATTTCTAGTTTGCCCTGAGGTATCCAGTGACCTTCAAAAAGCAAGAAGTTCTGTCCGGGAATCTGAGGTTCGGGGATCAATTGGTTCAATATGGATTTTACAGACTTCTTTCCAAGGACAGCCCTGTTAAGATAGAAATGTGGTTTTAGAAACAAGATTCAATAGTAAAGGCACACTTTTAAAGATGTTTATGAAAATGGTATGAGTATAAAGATGTAAACTTACTTTGAAATCATAGCTTCCACTTTCGGATGGGAACTGCTGTCTAGCTGAGTGAGGAATGACAAACAGAAGGCCTCGTATAGCGACCTAGCTACAGTGCCGCATTTGGCTTTCGCCGCTGCCGTAAGGGCCCTGCAAAGGGTTCTCAAAGAATAGTGCGGTGCATTACCTAAAACAAAAATTTACTTTTAGATTCCACCTAATCAACCAAAGTGCAGTGATGTAAGGGAGTGAACTTATGATTTTTTTGCTCCAAGCCAGCCTCACCTGCCCGTGATGCATTCAGCCGAATAATAAACAAGGCTCTGCCAACCGATATAACGATGCAAGGCGTAGGTAATTACCACAGACTGAGAACGGGCAGCAGCGTTACCGAAGCCAGGAGCTGCGCCCTGCGATTGTCAACCCGCCTGCCCAATGTGGCGATTATGGGAAAAGATGTTAGCCCAAAGTGCCAAGCAACTGGAGAGGCCTATGTCCAGCAGTGAACTGTGATAATGATGAACCAAAGTGCATAAAAATCTTTCTATTTACTTTAAGTTACTATATTTTATTAAAAAACAAAATATTTACCTGCACCGTCGACCAAACTCAACTTCGCTTCTTTCCTAATATTCGCATAGAAACTATAAATAGCATCTAGCATTACGCCGCTTAGATTCATGTGGTATAAGTAGTCTCCGATGAGGAGGATCAGATCATTCTTCTCTATTTGCTCGTCGATGTAAAATTCCGTAAAGCGGTTTCTTAAACCGACCGGAAGATCCTTCTTTCCTACATCTGTGGCAGGGTTCATGCAGGCGAATAGTGTAAAATCAGGGTGACGCCTTATTGGGGTCTTGTCGCCTTTCTCAATAAGCTCAATGTTCTCTGTCTTGTCCTCCAATAAGCCAGCAAGACACTCTAAAATTTCGGCGGAGGCTAAGTTGATTTCATCGAGCAAGACCCAATGGCCTTCTTGCATGGCTTTGACTAAAGAGCCTTCGATGAAGGCGAACGTCAGCTTGGAAGCAGCTTTGATTTGCAATTCCAGCTTGTTCAATTTATGGCCAAAAGCCAACCACGATTTCAGTCTATCCCCTTGTTTGTCAGTCGTCATTCTCATGACTGCAGCTTTGTGGCTCTGCTTGATCAGAGCCAGTAAGGCAATCCAATTTTCCGTGTCGTAACACGTATCGATGTGTCCGAGAAACTTTTTGTTCTTCTCCACGTTGTAAAAGCTTCGGAAAAGTGTGTCGTATTCGTCGACGATCGGTTTGATGACGAATTTCATATCGACCGGTTTGTAGCCGCCGAGAAGGTCGGCGGAGTCGGATTGCTGGTTCATATTGATGACCACAAGCTTACGTCCAGTCTGTCTCGCTAAATACTGGACCGAGGACGTCTTTCCTGTACCAGTTTCACCCACAAGGAGCACTGGCTCGTTCGCTGTGATGCAACAAGCTATTTTTTCTAGCAAGCAAGCCGATTGCCTCGTGAATGAAAACACCACTTGCTTATTATCCAGATCCATACTTTCCAAGCTCTTTTCAACTCTCGGCACTTTCGCCCGGCCTACTTCTAGAGTATTCAATTTCAAGGACACGCTTGGCTTGTGCTGTTTGCAGTAAAACTCCGTTTTGGTTTCTACGACTCCTAGACAGGTGCCAATTTGCTTGGACAATTCCAATCTGTTCTCCGGAGTCGATACCGAGCATGTGAATATGTCCAGGGCGTCCTGAAGGACTTTCATAGCAGACTCGGGACTGGACACGTCGAAGCCTTGTGCAGATCTTGCGCACCATTTCATAAGGTCCCGTGTGGAAATAAGTCTTGTTCCTTTCATCATGGCGAGTTTTTGTTTCTCCTGACTGTCTGTGTGGATACTTTGTAGGGACGTGTCGTGACTCCCTACAGAGAACATGAGGAATACTTCTATCATCCTAGCACTGATGGTGGTGAGGTTTGGATGGAGAGTTTGTATAATCTTCTGTAGTTCCGACCGAGATAAAGGCTCAACATTAATTTGCGTCAAATGTTTCTGTAGTAGTGTACTAGAGCTGGACATTTTCTTTTGGAATCCGAAGTTTGTGGCGATAGTCCTAAAATTTACATGAATAATTTAGTATATTTAATACAAAATTTCAATGGTTATGCCTAGGTTAAGAAATTTATTAAGAGCTCTGATAGTAATTTTAAGAAATGTTGGCGCACTGCTTGTGAAGTTTGTTGTACATTATATTTATGAATAACATGTATATCCTGCTGTTTTGGGTAATTATATTTAAGGTACAGAAAAACACTGAATGTATGTACAAATAAATATTTATTCAGTACATATCTATAGGTATAGAAAAGCAATAACTTTGAATTAAAAAAATAATTCCTCATATTATTAATGTACCTATAAGGAATATTCGCTTCTGGGCAAAAGTAGTGTAGGACACCCCAGGACAGGAGGAGTTACGATTTGCACAAGACAAGTGCTGGGTACGAATAGCCCAAGAAAGATCTAAGTTCCGAACAATAGGAATCTTACATACCTTTGTGTGACAAACAATTGGAAGCCTGGCGCTACAGGCAACGCGTCTCTGTAACCAGGAACGCATAACGTATTCCGCTCCAAGAGAGAACTTAGAGTCGATGCCACATCCAACGCAGCACAGTCTATATCTTCTAGTAACAGCCAGTGGCCATATTGTACCGCCTGAAAGTAATGAACACACATTGAAAATTCATTAATTTTTTATAGTAATAGTGTTTTGGTTGGAAAAAGTAACCTTATTATATGTCCTCTTCGGGATGTGCAAGCGAAAATTCAAGAAGCAATAATTCATAGTTGCATAAGTTGCAGAGTAAGCAAAACAATATAATAAAACGCACTGCCTCGTACGTAATAGGTTTCAAATGAAACATCTTGCCTTCGTAAATCTACACTAATATTATAAAGAGGAAAGATTTGTACCTATTTTTGTATGTTTGTAATGAATAGGCTCAAAAAGTACTGGGCCGATTTAAAAAATTCTTTCACCAATACAATGCTACATTCTTCCAATTTGACATAGGCTACATTTCATTTTGAAAAAAATTAGGGATCCTTGGTAAAATTTGAACAATGTAACCGAAGGTGTAGTAAAATGAGTCTCCTGTGCGAAGCCGGGACGGGCTGCTAGTAGAATATAATTTTGCAGCGGACCTACCATAAAATCTTATGAAGTAAAATTTAATGTTACGCTGTTTTATATGTTTAAGCCAAGCGCAATCAAGAAATTTTCAATCTACCTACACGACACCCTAAATATTCACTGCAAGGGGCGCGTAGCTTTTATTAACCCTTGTCGCTACACGCTAATCCTGCATTGCTTTGGGTAGTCTATACATTTAGTGCTTACAGGAGTGCTCATAAAAGCTTATATCTTCAAAGGGGAAGGGTCAGCATCAAAGGGAAGTTCCCTTTGATACTCGTACTTGTTAAAAGTTGTAATGTACTTTATTACATTCAAATCTTTTTATTTTACTTTGTCAGCAGTTCAAACGTATTACACTTGAATCTTAACTCAATGCAGTATGGTCTATTTTTGAAAGCAACTGATGCTGTAACAACTAAGGGGCAGCGCAGACGAGAGACTATCCGTGACTTTTTTGCAATTATATGCAGTAACGCACACGACACGCACAAATCTGTCGCGGATATTTCACAGACTCAACGCACACGACGCACATCTTCGAATATTCTGTCGGCAGACCTAGACGCTCTTTTTAAATAAATGTCTCAGACGCAGACCCTATCGCACAAAACGTGTGCCGTCTGCGCTGCACCTAAACGACACCAGACTTCTACTTTGCCATCAGCCATTTACGTATCGGTGAATGATGCATCGGGTTTTGGCGACTCAGCGTTCTGTCGCGGTATCATAATCGTGTGTTTTAAGGTACTTCCCCTTGGTCGAGTAAATCCCGTAACAGTCGACTCAAGGGACATTGAGATTTAGCTTTAGAAGCTAATGGGTAGCGTTACTGGTCTCAGCCAGCCAGTAAGGCTGATGGCGCGAACCACATACTCGGCGAAACACCCTTAATATGTCTTCATTTGCGTTTCGATATCAGTCGGTATATAGCAGTTATCTTACAGGCCAGAATTGCGGTGGTAACTGATTTGGTTACTTCTCTGTTGCCGCAGCGGCTTGCGACTCTCTTTCGCTTTCCATCAGGAAAAGGAAGACCTCTTTGCTATGCTTCTACAAATAAATGCTGATTGCCTATATAAAAAAAACATGATGTACCACAAAAATAGTCGACGCGAACATCAATCTACCCAGCAACACTATACCTTACCTCAGTCAATACTCCAGGCCTCCAAACGAATTCTCCAGGTATATCCGTGCATTGGTGCGAACCAAGCAACATCCTAGAGTCTGTCTGATCACCGAGCTGCACTTTTCTGAAAGCGATCCCTTTGCGTCCGGTGATAGCGGCCAAATGCTCTACCAGAGACGTCTTGCTAGATCCCACAGGACCAACCAAGGACGCAGCTTTACCTGTACAAAGGGAACGTAAAATTTACACTTACGTTATCAAAATCTTTCATCATCATCAGCCTATTGCAGTCCATTGCTGGACGTAGGCCTCTCCAGCTGTTCGCCACTTAGGGCAAAGATCTGAAGGATATACCCATAATCGCCACGCTGGGCAGGCGTGTTGACGATCGCAGGGCGTAGCTTCTCGCACCGATGACGCTGCTGCCCGTCATCGGTATGTGGTATTTAGCTACGTGTTCAATTGTGATGGTTATACCGCCACCAGTAGGTTGCCAGTGCCTCGTTTGTTATTCGTAAGGATGCAAGATGGGCAGTTGAGTTTGGCTTGGAGCGAAAACATGATAGGATATCCCTTACATCCCTAATTATTAAAATCTTTGGGTAAAATATCACAACAAAACAAAGTATATTTCTACAGTTCTTTGGAATCAGCTTCCAGCAGTCACTTTGCCGATTATTTTCTTGAATGTTATTGGGGACCTTTAAGAAGCGACCCTACAAATTTTTCAAGGGTCGGCAACGCACTGACGCGTGACTACCTTGGAGTTGCGGTGTCAATGGGCTGCAGTGATCACTTACCATCTGGTGACCCTCAGGCCTGATTGCCCCCTCTGATATAAAAAAGAGACTATTTAGAGTGTATATTCATTCGCCCAGGGTGGTCAGAACTCTAAATCAGGCTCTGTCCACAAGATAAAAATAAACCTAAAAAAAAACCTTACCTGAAGCAACTGCCAGAGCCAAGCTCCTTAAATTGCTGACAGTCGATTTGACAGGAACAAGGTTGCTTTTTTGGACATTCAGTTTGTCATACAGAGGAATCATGATTCCATCTATATTCGCGACACTACTCAGTGAGCTATCAGTGACCGGCTCATCTACGGGCTGTACTATATCCTCTTTGACTGCTGAGAGGTATTTTAGTTCAGCATCTTCGGGAACACGCAGTTTCTTTGACAGAACAGAAGATTGTGCCTCCGTCATATTGGTGATTATGACCATGCATTCTTTCACCATCCTAAAAACAAAAATCACTTATTTGCCGATGTCGTTGTATTATTACCAACAAGCTTTATTAAAGTGGTGGATGTGTTTTTGCAATACGATACGGTTTGTTAGAAGGGTGTAGAGTGGTTCTAACAAAATTAGAGAATTATAACTTCCAAATTGGTCATTATTTCAACATCGTCTATGTATTTTACGGGTGAGAGCTTTCCGCTCCCCCAACAGTCCGTTGATAATATCCGTAGATGAAATAGTCATTTAGACAGAAACGAAATATGGGAAATCTCCGAAAGTTATAGTGCGTTATTTTTGTTTTCTTTTCGGACCAATATCTTTAGTTTAATAAATGTAATGTGTTAGGCATTTTCTGCAAATGGGATAATTTCCGGAATAACGGGAGAACCCTTACTGTTACTGCGTTAAACTAGAACATAACATCATGTTGCCTATATTTTAATTATTATATTTATAGCTACATTAATTAAAACTATGTTTCGCGAATGTTATTTGAGCTTTTATTAAACTATATTATACTCACCACCTCACTTCCGTGTCAGTATTATTACTAAATTTATGAATAAATATTGACCAATCCCATTTGACTGAAAATTCATTTGGCAGTTTCGTAAGCAGCTTATGACAACATGCCACTATCTGTTTGTCCGTAAGTTCCTTGTAGAACGCATGTCTCCGTTTCTTTGGATGGAACAAGTAATTTTCATTATCAACATTCCATATCGCAAAAGGCGGTATTGTATTGATTTCAAAATATTTGAGTGCATATCTGAAAATTAAAAAAATATAAAAATACCATGAACATTTGGCTTCATAGTAACTTGTTCACAAAATTTTCAAAATTAATGCATGGAGACGTATCAACGTGAAAAAAAACAAACCAACCAACAAAAATATGGTTACGCATGCGTCGCTTGTCGCGACAAGACACGAATGCCTCAAGGCCCTCAAGACGCGCTAACAAAATGTACTCCACGTTCTTGCGTGGCAAAATCGCAGTGCGTCCGCGAAACGTATTCGCTGCGTAGCCGCGAAGTAACACTGCGTCGCTTTGAAAACGTTTGCAATCCGCCAGTTTGTCTGTGTGACATGGCCCTTAGTGCCCAATGTTGCATGGACTTGGACAGTGTCCATTACCCATCTTAACAGATTTGGTTCACTTGATATGTGGCTGCAAGCACATGTGCCTGTAAAGACTGGCTCAATGGCTCATTTGGTAGTGACCTCTGCCTTCTGGACCAAGGGTCATGGGTTCGATCCCAACACAGTACAAACATTTATACATGTATAATATGTATTTATTTACAAAAAATGTATATGTAAGTAAGTTTATCAGTTGTCTAGTACATATTACAAGCTTTGGCTTGGGGCATTTATTATGGGGCTAGATGGGGCTGTATGGCCCAGTGTGACATGTCTTGGGTCATTTATTAAGCCATTGCAATTCCCAATAAGAAAACAAACTTACTGCAAAATGTCTGGATGTTCGCAAAGCGTAGATAAGACATATGCATTGTCTAGATGGTTTCTCCGATCCCATATGTCAATCGTATCACTTGTGAATATGGGCTTGAGGGGGATCTTAGCAGACACAAGTGCTAAGAGTAGATTGGACAAGTATTTCTTTAGTACTGTCGCATTGGTAGCATTGACTAGATGTTCTGAAAGGCTGTTTATCGCATCTTGAAGTTTAATTTTGTTCATACATAGTGAGTTCTGGAATAATTTATTTATAATTAAAAATTTGTACTATGATGTATGTAAGATGTATGTAAGTAAAAATGTGTATAATGATTATTATATTTAGAATGGGAAATGCAGGGAGGTATTAGAAAAAAACATGAACCAGTTGATAAATTATATATTTATCTCAACCTTCTTCAATCATCCAAGCATCAATCTTGATCACAGTGCTCAGGAAAAAATATAGAAAAATCCAAAACTTTATTTATTTTATTCATGAAAATAAACTAGGAAATAGTTTGTTTGCAGTTTTTACTAATATAAACCTATTAAAAGGTTTATCTTAGTAAACTCTTTTTGAAAGTAAAGAAAATAATCCCTTATATTTTTAAACACCTACCTATTGAAATGAAACACAAAACAATTAATGGAATTCCTAAACACAAAATAAGAAAAACAAAAGTACCAACAAATAAGCAATAAGTAAAAGACATAATAAAAAAAAGTTAAGTTCTTTTTCTTCTTTTCAAATTGAAAGACCTTACCTTCCTACTAAAAATAATTTTTTTTTTTTTCAAAAATCTTTCTAAAATCTAAGCTTCAATAATATAAGATAAATAGTCATAGGATCCTACTCTGATTAACCAAATATAATGATAATTAAGGAATAATTAACATTCCACATCAAAGTTTCCATAGAAAAAATATGAGTACCTAGGCATTATTTTTAAACAACCAAAACCATTACAAAATTATTATTATTATGCAATATTATGTAAACACATTACAGCAGTACTAAAACCAACTAGTCATAATTTGTTTTAACTAAATAAACAACCCCATATAATTGAAATCAACTTTTCAAAATGTCCCCAGTCAAAAATTTATTTGCAGCTCCAACCCCAAATTCCCAGACAAGTAATATAGGTACAAATACAGTCTAGTCTAGTCTTTATTACATAGAGTAAATAATAACTCAAGACCATTGCAATAAAGTTGATATTGCCCTTGCCTCCGGAAGCTGCAACTATTAAATCAATAAAATCTGGGATGAGGGCTGAGCCAGACAGTGACCTATACAATACCTACATCTAGGTTTCATCTGTGATAGACGTGTAATAATAATAGGACAGGTTTATTGATTTTCAAATAAAAAACCAAGTAAAATTTGAAAACAGAATTTGACTCACCATTACCGCCTCGACGTCTGCAGTCGCCTCGATGTTGCTGTACTTGCAGACATCTTTGAGGGCAACAAAAATATCAACGAAAGACATATTTCACACCATTGCTGTTGGTTTCGAATAAGCAATGCAACTGAGCCGGCTTCGGCTCTCTGCAACGAGTTTTCAGCTAGCCGCATGTGCAATGTTGTGCACATGCGCGATTGACTTTGACATTGACGTTTAATTTTTGTGAGATTGACATATGTATGCGTTCCGCTATATCATTACTGAGTAAGATCCTTTGCGGACGGTATACTCGTATTACAATGAACCAAATGCATTGTAGATTTTTTTACTGCTGTCTTCTTGGCATAATTTAAACCTGTAAATTCAAATAATATCAACTGTAATGGTTCCTGCGACAGAGACCTCGAGTCTAGTGCAGCGACCGCTGATAACTTTTAAAGGTTCCTGTAGTAGTTAATTTACTTTTAATTTTAATTAAGACCGTATGTTTTTGTACATGGAACGATTTATTAACATCGATGCCCTCTAAAGGCCTTCGTGAGTACATTTTATTTTATTACATGAGAACAGTTAATTCCTCGAATTCGAATGAAAATGAAAGTCGTTTTCCCGATTGTTAAGAGTCGCGTTCCTGCTAGATCTTCTAGGAAGGTTTAATAGAAAATATATCCTTTTCTCTTACCTTCGTGCATCTTTTTTGCTTAATATTATCATAAAATGTTTAACACATGGAAGTATTATGTTTAAGACCTCTTTAGTCCTTGGTCTTTGTCGTACGATGTTCTTGAGACTTTTAGTTACAGCTGTAGATTGCCTGCAGTTGGTCGTTGTGAAAGTCTTTGAAGTCGATTCATATCCAGCAATGCTTCAGCAAGCTGATGATGATGGCCCTTACTTTGTGATGACAAACGCAATGTTTCGCTTTCATTTAGGTCAACGAAAAGGACGAGGCCTAGCGAATATAAGATGGAACGCATTCACTGCAGACTATAGCCATACATACCATACCATAGACAAGATCGATTGTGTCACTTCCGGTTCTACCGCAACGAGTCGCGAGCGGAGAAGTACACGGCCCTTCTGTCTGCCATAGAAATAATAATTTGTGAAAAATGTCGCTGATCTCCGCTCGTTTGGCCTCAAATGTGGCCAGGCGTATCCCAAATGCCGCAGCACAGGTAATGTATTCTGATTTGATTAATTTTAAGTGATTTTATCATTTCAGAATTGCAGATTTTACACGGCCGGTAATCATGTACTTGGAACATGGACTTGATGTGCCAGAAGACACTAAAAAAATGATCTCAAAGCCTTCTTTTTACCTTTTGGAACGTTATAACAGACTCGCTCTTTTATATTAATACATTAATTATGGAAGAATATCAGTATTTTGAAGTTATTTGTCCATGATACGTGTTATGTAATAAGTGGGTGTCCAATGTTCTATCAGAGGAATAGTAGAATATTCATAGCGTAGTAGTCTCAAATGAGTATTAGGAGTGTTTTATAGTTGATCAAGTGTAATTTCGTTGTGATTTAAGTGGTTTATTGTGTGTGTGATAATGTCGAAATTTGGTTATGTCCGGTAGGTATCGAAGGTCGCCGTGCCCGCGGTGGCGGTAGCATCCCGCAAGATCCATGTCTCGTGCAGCCAGCGCGCCGCCGAGATCTCCACGATCCTTGAGGAGAGAATTCTCGGGGCCGCACCCAAGGTCAGTTTCATTATTACATAAACATGTCTGTCAAAGAGGTTATGGATCATATGTGATTATGTAGGTACTAGTATAGTTAATCGATTCTTGTATGAACTCCTCGTCTAATAACTAAAATAGACATTTTCAGATAATTTAGCAAGTTAGTCAAATAAACCCAAAGTACCCTACATTTTGTTAGAGGTGATATATTTTTTCAATCTATTACAATCTTAGATAGGTAGTAACAAGTATTTGGACTGCCTACAGTAAGCAAGTACCTACTAGATATAGCAAGTTACCCTAGTTTCAAGACTATTGATTATTGCTTTGACCTATTTCTCTCTAAGCTGTACTGTGCAATACAGATTATTAATTTTTTTAGTAACAGCTATTCTCTAATAACTCTTTGAATATTTATGCAGCTTCAGTTTAGGTGAACTATGGATACATTTTATCTGCAATTATAAATTATTGAAGTCAAGTTTTTTTTAAATAAAAGAAATTAAAAAAAAATTCCATTATCCATAATTTTAATACTAGTTGCATAGATTGAGGTCTCATTATATAAGAACCATTTAATTTTCTATGAAAAAAGTAAACCCAATTAATAACATTAGCATGTATTATTTTATAGGCTGACTTGGAAGAAACTGGCCGCGTATTGAGCATTGGTGATGGTATCGCCCGTGTGTATGGTCTCAAGAACATCCAGGCCGAGGAGATGGTGGAATTCTCCTCCGGTCTTAAGGTACTGTATAACTTATTATTAGAATGTTTTATTTATAATTTACATATTTCACAAGATAAAGGGACAAGATTATATTTCTAGAAACTAATTATTTTGGTCACACTGGGCTAAGACATTCCTATTAAGAACTGTTACTTCTATGCAACAGGCAAATGATGATGATGTTGATGAATACTTCCATTTACCTATTTTTACATTCAGTTCAGCAGTGAGTGCACCAAGGCTGATGTTGAATTGACAAAGCCAAGTCGGGCTGCATAATGATTATTAATTAATTTCAAGATATGACT
This sequence comes from Conogethes punctiferalis, assembly GCA_031163375.1. NCBI lineage: Eukaryota > Metazoa > Arthropoda > Insecta > Lepidoptera > Crambidae > Conogethes > Conogethes punctiferalis. The sequence goes on from CM062094.1 coordinate 6,598,253, forward strand.
AAAGCAATGTCTGTTGGATTATCATTAATTTGAAATGGTCAAGACTATGGTTGCCCATATCCTTTTCTTTTTGTCATGCCATACAATAAATATCTTATGAAACATGAAAGTTATGTTTTCATTTAACAAAAATACTTAAATTATTTTCATTGAATTTTTCAGCTAATTTAGATTTTTTTCACTGTTCATTATTATATTTTTGTCTGTTTAAGATAAATTAAAAAGTATACTATAGTTCATTCGCGTTTATAATTTCAAGCGTTTTAATTGGCTAGTGGCCTGTCAGTGACCTGTCAGTCACTATTTTCTTAACGCGAATGAACTATAAATATTATTGATACATGTCAATATTAACATACAAATGCACATTCATAGGGTATGGCCCTCAACTTGGAGCCCGACAACGTGGGTGTGGTCGTGTTCGGTAACGACAAGCTGATCAAGGAGGGCGACATCGTGAAGCGTACCGGCGCCATCGTGGACGTGCCCGTGGGCGAGCAGCTGCTCGGCCGCGTCGTGGACGCGCTGGGCAACGCCATCGACGGCAAGGGCGCTATCGACACCAAGTCGCGTATGCGAGTCGGCATCAAGGCCCCGGGCATCATCCCCCGTGTGTCTGTGCGCGAGCCTATGCAGACCGGTATGTATGATAGGAGTTTTTTTTTATAGTTGCTGAACCTTTTTTTTTAATAGAGCCTGATGGAAAGCGAAAGAGAAGTCCCTGTGATAACTGGCAAGTAACTGGTCAGTTGCCAATGTCATGCCGGCCTAACCCTAACCCCCCTTGAGCTCCGGAAACCCTACCCACCTGTAGAAACATGACCCAGAGGTCATTTGACTGCGGTATTCTATAGGGTCCTACCCCGGACGGGCGGCTCCATTCGAGCGAAGATTCGCTGACCTACCTCTCTCAATAGACTCACTAAAACCATAATCAAATCTCTCTTCAGGTATCAAGGCCGTAGACTCCCTGGTGCCGATCGGTCGTGGTCAGCGTGAGCTGATCATCGGCGATCGTCAGACCGGCAAGACCGCCCTGGCCATCGACACCATCATCAACCAGCAGCGGTTCAACAAGGGCGAGGACGAGAAGAAGAAGCTGTACTGCATCTACGTCGCCATCGGACAGAAGAGGTCCACCGTGGCCCAGATCGTGAAGAGGCTGACTGATGCTGGTAATCATGTTTGTTATTTATATACCTACTATGACTGACTCGGTGGCTCAATGGGTAGTGACTCCTACCTTCTGAACTAAGGGTCATGATTTCGATTTCGACAAACATTTGTGTTTGTTCCGTGTCTGGGTGTTTATATTTGTATTTAATATGTGGTGTACCTTTGTTGTTCTGATACCCATAACACAAGCAGAGAGTAGTACCAGTATAGATCTGGCCAATATAGGCTATGATTAATTTTAGAAACTGGAACATGTAATACACTAGGTCAGGGCTTTCCAAATTTATTTACACAATGACGCCCTATAGAATTGTTATATTTCTTGCGATGCGCCATTAATTAATTGTACCCCCTAAAATGACAATTGTCATTGACGGAGGTCTATGTCTAGCATTGGCCGTCTGCACGCTGCTGATGAACAATTTTATCAACATCATGTGAACAAAGTCCCAGGCACCAGCTATCTAGATATAATAAATCTGTAGAGAGTTTCAGTTCTGTACATTAAATATATTTTCAAAATAACTATCAGGGGGTGATTAGTGATTGATACTGATGTGAAAAATGCAATCAATAAAATTTTTGTCTGTCTGTCTGTATGTTTGTTATAGAAACTACTCAAGGGATTTTGACGAAACTTGGTACAATTATTCTTCATACTCCTGGGCAGGTTATAGTATACTTTTCAGCACTCTACAATCAATAGGAGCAGAGCAGTAAAGGGAAATGTAAGGGAAAATGTGTTTGAACGCGCATCACTCTAAAACTACTGAATGGGATTAAATGCTGTTTTTACCAATGTATTGTTAGAGGTCTAACTTAAAATTTAGGCACTATTTTATGTAAGTCTGTTATTTTTGAAACCCGATATCCATGCGTGCGACGCCGCTGGCAACAGCAGGTTAAGGAAATAAAAATGAAGGTGTTGTCATCATGACTAACGAATGCGGCCGTAACGTAGTCGTTTCCTTTGTGTGTCAGGTGCCATCAACTACACCATCATCGTGTCCGCCACCGCGTCGGACGCCGCGCCCCTGCAGTACCTGGCGCCGTACTCGGGCTGCGCCATGGGCGAGTTCTTCCGCGACAACGGCAAGCACGCGCTCATCATCTACGACGACTTGTCCAAGCAGGCTGTGGCTTACCGTCAGGTATGTTTGCTGTTACACTTACACACCGGTAGGCCTACTCTTGAAACCAATCTCGATTTCAATCCTAACAAATTAAGTAATATTTAATCATAAATGAACGTATATTTAAATTTTCCTGTATTTGGTAGTTTACATTTTGTTACATTATGACCACCCCAAGTTTTAGTCAATTTAGTCAGTCAATTATGATAGTTGATTCATTATCTGTATATTATCTGTACTAGATCCTGCAGAAGATTTCGGTCCCAATCCCATTTGGTTCAAGAGTACCTACCCTGTATTCACAAACAATACTTGGAAAACTTACTACACTGCTAAGTAAGGCGTTTACAATGGCACTCGGTTGTTTATAAATAAGTTTTTGGGTAGCTGTGCGTCCACGCGAGGCGTAGTAACGTTTGTGAATACAGGTGCTAGATAATTAGTCAACAGTTGACTTAAGTGGCTATATCAGCTGCAGAACAGAGTGCTGGAGTGTGATACCGCGTCTCGGCAAACATAGTGGTAGGACGGCCTCAGGCGAAGTTGAGCCACAACTTGCGCATGATAGCTAGATGTGAGAAGCCCATGATAAAGCAGAGTTGAGAACATTGGGAGAGGCTTATGTGGCCAGGGGTATTTGCCCTCCCCGGACCAGGAGTGCCGGCCGCTTATCATCTGCGGCTGGCCAGGGCAGGCAGGGATGTGGCCGTATGCTTCGGCGCTATCCGTGTCCCTGCAACTTGCTGCCCACTGGCGACACAGGGGAGTTTAGTGGGTATGCCCTCCCTTTTGGGAGGTGTGAGTCCCACACACCATGCCGCCTCCCCCCGGAGACGGCATGAGGGTGCCTAATGCATTCCCCTCTTTAAAAAAAAGGCTTATGTGGCGAATTTGCTAGCAGCATATTTACCAATTTGTGACACGAAAATCGCCAACAACACCCTACACTTAGGGTGATAAAGCATTAGTCAAAAATACAACACAAAAGTACATGAAACTGCAAGTAATCATTTCGTTTTCTGACCAGCCATGTAGGGAGTTAAGTTTCAAAGCCTTAAAGCCTAATAAAATACATGTTTCTGATAATAGTTATACCAAAATCTTTTATATCATAGATGTCTCTGCTGCTGCGTCGTCCCCCCGGTCGTGAGGCCTACCCCGGTGACGTCTTCTACCTTCACTCCCGTCTGTTGGAGCGTGCCGCTAAAATGTAAGTGAAACAAGACATTTTATATCTAAAATTTTTATTACTACCAAGATGTAGCAATAAAAAAGGTGAGGAGAGGTAATGTGTGTGCAGACAAAGTAAGAACCTTGTCTGCATATTAGGCAGAGCTTACACCAACAATAATGAGGAAACAGGCCAATGTTCTTACTTCAGCATCTACATTTGCTCTTAAAAACTATTCATAAATATCAAAAACACTTGCATCTGTAAAATGCTAGCAACATATATTATTTCCTGAAGGAAACGGGTGTTTAGACTGTGTGTGTTGCTGTTTCACCGCATGAAGGACATATTAGGTAGGGTCCATCCGTACCACCTGGAGATGATCTTGTCCAGAACTGTTCGTTTTCAGCGTTCATTTCTTCCACGAACTTGCAAACTCTGGAACGACCTCCCAGCCGCGGTATTCCCTGATCGCTACGACATGTCCTTCTTTAAGCGTGGTTTAAAGAGCTCTTTCCTCACAGTAGGCAGCGGCATGGCTGTGCTCATGGCATTGCTGATGTTCATGGGCGGCGGTTACTGTTTAACATCAGACAGGCCGCCTGCTCGTCTGCCACTAATGGCAATAAAAAAAAAAATTAAGGTTATCCTGCCACTGTCTAACACAATATCTGTTTCACATTCTCCAGGTCCGACAAGATGGGCGGTGGCTCCCTGACCGCTCTGCCCGTCATCGAGACCCAGGCCGGTGACGTGTCCGCTTACATTCCCACCAACGTGATTTCCATCACTGACGGCCAGATCTTCTTGGAGACTGAGCTGTTCTACAAGGGTATCCGGCCCGCCATCAACGTCGGTCTGTCCGTGTCCCGCGTAGGATCCGCTGCCCAGACCAAGGCCATGAAGCAGGTATGTTACAAGTACATTTTATTATCCTACTTCCTGCTAATCCTGCTAATAATATAAATGCGAAAGTTTGTTTGGATGGATGTTTGTTCCTCTTTCACCCATAAACTACTGAACGGATTTTAATGAAACCTTACAAGTAATAAAGCTTACACGTTGGATTAACACATAGGTTAGGTTTTATTTGAATGTGTGTATGAAAAGTACAAAATTGAATGACTCACACTGGTTTACTGCTTCTCGCCTTCTTGGTGTGTATTGATCCCCTAGCTTTATACACATAGAATCCAGCTCTTATACTTCCCATGAGAGGCTTCCAATCCCTTAACATTAAAGGGTGAAGGAAGGCCATCAACTCTACCTGATGCTCAGGCCCCCAAAAAGTATTGGCATCTTGTTCATATTTGCTGATATGATCCAAACATTTTTGATTTCATAATGACTATGATGATGGCTAAGGCGGCCTTGTCGGCTGGCAGGAAGCATAATAGCAAAGGCATCACTGAACTGTGGGAATGAGAGCATCTATCATCCACAAACTGCAGTATCCTTTATTCATAGGGTTTGCTTCTAAGTGCCCTTGTGCAAGATCTAGTCTACTTAGTTACTTATACAATACAATAAATCGTTATTATCTTCCATCAGGTGGCCGGTTCCATGAAGCTGGAGTTGGCCCAGTACCGTGAGGTGGCCGCCTTCGCCCAGTTCGGCTCTGACTTGGACGCCGCCACCCAGCAGCTGCTCAACCGCGGCATGCGTCTCACTGAGCTGCTCAAGCAGGGACAGTATGTGCCCATGGCTATTGAGGAACAGGTATGATTGTAGTCTTAATGTTATAGAATAGAATAAGTTCACTTGAGAACAACCAACATTGAGGAAAAACCAATTGAGGCACCTGCCTTGTTGCCATGGCAGCCACAAGGCAATGGCAGTATGACAGGCCAGGGCTCTTTCAACAAACATCTTAACCGTCACCAACAACCTCGCAGAGCGTGCCTAGACGCGGAAGAAACAGCCATTCTGTTGGAATATTCTGGTGTGACAGCAACCAGACGAGATATCCTGCCCAACCTAGCACACTCCAGGATGAAGATGTTCTGGAGTCCACGCCATTTCCTGGTGGGGTTTCTGGATGAGCTGGGTTGGCGGGAATAAAATTAGCTTAGGATCGTATGTATATTTTAGCCCAAATCACGCAAAATAGGCGCTCAGGAACGTTTGAGAAAGAGTGTTGTTGATTCTGACTAACTAAAGCTTCTCTACTGCAGTTGGATACAAAACCCCAAAGATACAAATAAACAACAAAATTCAAGATAGATTTGTGATTAAATGTGTCTTTTGTTTGGTAGGTCGCTATCATCTACTGCGGTGTCCGTGGTCACCTCGACAAACTGGACCCCACCAAGATCACCGCTTTCGAGAAGGAGTTCACCCAGCACATCAAGACCAGCCACCAGGGTCTGCTCACCACCATCGCCAAGGACGGACAGATCACGCCAGAGTCGGACGCCTCCCTCAAGAAGATCGTCACCGACTTCATCGCTACCTTCACGCAGGCCGCTTGAAGCGCCTAGTCTAGCGAACACCCCCGTTGACATGACATTGTACCCTGCATTTGATAACAAAACTCAGTACAATCCCATGCCAACGACACAGTAAATAAGTAGGCTACTATCGGAAATTATGCTCCCAGCGACCAAAGTCTCCGCTAGTGCTGTAAGTGTAGTTTATTCATTCGTATGGACTGTATTGGATGTTGATACAATCATGGAATGTATTTATCTTGGAGGCAGGAGTGGTTATACATAATTAAACTTCTTAAAAACGTTTTTTTTTGTTTTCTTTAAACTGGAAACCTTTATTTGATACACACATTCTTTATTAAACATATTCAACTGAAAACTGTAGGTAGGTAGGTAATTAATTGTGATGGTTAATAATAAATTGATATGGTAAGGCTAGGTGGCTATTTTTTCTATTATCAATATCCTTGCATTACCCAGATAAAGAACCTGGTGAAAAGAACAAGTCGTATAATGCTTATTTTATACGCCCATGCAAAGGACTTTACCAAAAACGCTTCATTCAAAGCAATCCGCAAACAGGCAGGGGCGGCGTCAAAGGCTGCATTTGTGTATGTCATAGAGTACTTTGTAATATGTGTATGTCCCGCACACAGGTCCAGCATAATGATGATCTTAGCTTTACATGAAAGAAATCTTTGTTCAAGCATAGTGCAGACAGTATGCTTTTGGGAATTTATGGTACGGTGCTAAAAATAGCGCGGTTCACAAGGCCTAACACCTAACATCGATAAACGAATTACCGAACCGATTACTACTGGAGTTCTTTATAAATCTTCTTTCTTTTTTAACTGGCTCGGTGACTCAATTGGTAGTGACTCCTGCCTTCCGAACTAAGGGTCGTAGGTTCGATTCCCATCCGGGATAAACATTCGCGTGATTAACACTGGTGTTTATTCCGTGTCTGGGTGTTTAATTGTTTAAATTTGTGTTTAACTATTTATTTGTGGTACCTTATTAGTTGTTCTGATACCCATAACACAAGTGCTTAAGCTAGGTACTTACTTTGGGGTTGGAACAATTTACCTACGTGATGTTGTCTGATATTTATTTATTATTTCCTTTTGGCCTCTGGAGGCCAAGAGACCGAGACCAAGATGATGATGGAATTTGGTGTTTGTGTCGCAAATGAGAAGTGGTCTAATTGGCAGGCCTCTGCTTTAATCCATTTAAAAAAAAAAACTGTCAGTGTCATATGTCAAAGTCAGAATGTGGTAAATTTTGACCAGGTCCAGCAGGTTGTATTTTTCAAAATAATCTGAAAACATGTAAGTTTCACGTGAAATTGAATGGAATGTATTGAAATTAATGAATGCTTTTGCAAATCTAACGTTTTGATTTTTCTTCAGAGCCCGGAGTTACGATATCGTTACTACATCTGAAAAAAATGGACTTCTTTGAAAAGGCGCACGTTGTTAAGAAGGAATCTTCAAGAAAAGAGCATAAATCAGACGAATCAGTGAAGAAACAATTGAAAAAATTATTAATTGGTTATAAACAATGCGACAGTAAGCTAATTAAGCACTGTGACGATAAGTTCGACCCAAACAAATTGCTTGATGAATCTAGTTCTGTAAGTGGCTTTTCAGACCTAAACCTCACTAATTCTAGTAACGAAGACGACACTACACGAGGCATAGTAGGGTCTGACAGTGACGACTACATAAATTCCGAGGAAGATAATGTTAGTGGATCATCTATACTTAAGGAAGTAAATACCAGTGAAAGTCTAGAGTTAAGTAATTCAATTTCAGAGTATGATGATAATATTCAGACACTTTCCGATAATATGACAGCAGAAGTCACTTTAGATTCTATCTCTGATGCCGGTGGTGGTACATCCTTGGATACCAGTTTGGATGAAACTACAAGTGAAAGCTATGAGTCGGAGTTTGATCCGGATGGAGTGCTAGCTAGTAAGATATTAGAAAAGTTGAAGGATAAAGGGGTGGCGAAGAAAAAGGGTAAAAAGAGAAAATTAGATAAGGAAAGTGAACATCCTAGTTCTTTGTCTGACAAACATAAATCAAAGCAGCCATCGCAAAGTAGTGACGGTGATAATACAAGCATACTTAGTGTAGAATCTTCAAACTCACCGATCAATACAGTAGAACATGAACGAAGTGATAATACGATGAGCGATACCAATTCTTCCGACTTTGTGTCAATAGCGGTAACTGACATGGCATCACAAAGTCTAAGTGAAATTCTTGGTGAATACAAGCATACTACAGTTCGAAACATTCCAGAAAGCCAGAATTTGCATTCAACCAATTGCGGAGCTTTCTCCGTAGAAAATATCAGTGTCGAAGATATACAAATCCATGATGATATTGATAATGAAATGGATAAGATGAGTTTGTCGGATGAGACAGATTTGAATGGTAGCGGCCCAATGTCTGAGAGTACAAATGTTTATGATGACACACTCCAGTCTGAGGTGACTTCAGAGAAGGATATGTCTGTTCTATCACTAGACAGCTTAGAAAGCCCCATCAAGGTTTATTACGGTAAATCAAACTGCATCTTCTTGATGAAAAGTTTCACAGAATTGTACATTCATGGTAAAGTGACTGTCACAGCTTTGAAGGGGACTGTCGAGATATTTGGCTATACACTGAAGGGAAAACCTTGTGAGGTTTACGCACCTAATTATAATTATGCACTTAGTTTGAGATCTGCTACAACTGACCCCACTGACTTGGAAGGTCCGTTGTTTGGGAAGTTAACATCAGAAGGCATATCAGTTGCCGATGCGGAAGATATTGTTACTAAGCTTGGAAACTTTAATAGTGTGATTAGTTTAAAAAGACTTAACAATCACAAAATGGACTTTGTAGAGAGTATGACTCCAACAGATTTGTTTAGTAAAATAAATAGAAATGTTGATGATTGTTTAAAACGTGCATCGGAATTTCTTGGATGCTCCTTGTACCTGACTAGGCCTCTTAAAGTATTTGAAGAATTATCCTGTGGGGCAAGAGTTTTGGAACTTGGTTCAGGTAAGTTTATCCAATTTATATTTTAGATAATTGAGAGAGTTGGCAGCTTATTAACTAAAGACAAAAAAATTACCACCACCGAAACGAAAAGTAAGAGTGGCCAAAAAGCTTTAAAAAAGACCTTCTGTGGACCAGCGGAGAACCATTGGTTTAATGTGTTACATTATTTTAATTTTTGAATATTTTTTTTTTATGTCAGCAACTGTAGAGGCCTATGTCCAGCAGTAACTTGCGATAGGCTGATGATGATAAATCTAATTTAAAAGGTAAGTTTCTCTTCTCCATCTGGGAATCGAACCTGGAACCTTACACCTTATAGACCAGCAGTCATAAAATTTCGCTGGTAAATGTGAAAATTAAAACTGCAGTTAGAAGCTTATTTTAATTTTCTTTTCAGAGAATCAAAGTCGCGGCATAATATGTGGCGGTAAGGGTGTTGGAAAGTCTACATTCCTGCGTTACTGTGTTAACAGGCTTTTAGCTCAAGGGCCTCTACTTGTAATAGACTTGGACCCTGGGCAAGCGGAGTTCACAGTCGCCGGGAACATATCAGCTACTATAGTAGATCAGCCTCTTTTAGGTCCTAACTTCACACACTTGAAGAGGCCTCACAAGTATGTTGTTTGTAAGATATATTTATATTTGTTTTTCCTAGATTTACTCATCATCAGCCTACAAACGTTCACTGCTGGACATAGGCTTTCCATGGACAATTAAAGGGGATTTGCCTTAGTCATCACACTGGGTAGGTGGGTTAATGTTTTTTTCTGTATCCAAGTAAATAACGACTAAAGACTTGGTTAATTTTCTTAGGTCACTACATACAGCTAAGTTATAGAAGAATAACAGCTATTTAAAAGAAAAAACGTGATAGCTTTATTCAACGTCAATCATTTTTATGACTAAGTGTTCACTCGTGCGATTGTTTCCAGGATGTTGAACATAGGAATGATTAACACAATGGACAACCCGAGACGATACGCCGCTGCCGTCTGTAATTTAATTGAGCACTGTAACAGCGACGAACAATTGAAATCGATGCCGTGGATACTCAACACTATGGGGATGTGCAACGCAATGGGCCTCAAATTCATCACACAAGTCATTTTACTAACCAAACCAACCTACCTACTGCAAATAAACACGAAAAACCCTAAAAAGAGCTTCGATACTCTTCTCACTGCGGAGAATGTTACGAATCTGTTGAATACAAACTTCCAGTATGACTCACTCTTTAGGAAGTTACGACGTCCAAAGGATTTGGCATATTCTTTCTTTGTAGAAAGTCAGACTGATATTTCACCAAAGAACTCTTCGCTGGCGCCGAGAGACGAGCGTTATCTGAACTTCTTAGGGTATTTCAGCGAATTGTTTAAGTCGCCAAAGACGAATGGACTGCTGGGAATCACGCCATTTGAGTAAGTGCATCCTTTTATCCACAATGGGTAATGTCATTTACTATAATAGGTCTTGATCGACATTTCGTTTCTGCAACATAGCGCCGCTAAAGTATAAGGAACTTTAACTTACAATAGGTACCTACCCAGCATTTGTAAGTAATTGGTTAGGGCGTCACTTGGAAACAGACAAATCTGTTATTTTAACATTGTAGCGACTAAAGTGTTCTGCTACTTTTTATGCTGACCGTACCATGAGCCTGTACCATTGATGGTACAAATGGCGCTGATTTATACCAGTTTAGTGCATTTGTAAAACGATTTCATGTCGTCATAATTAAAATTAATAATAACGGTTGTTAATATGTACCATTCTTGTGAGAAGGATGTCACAGAAAATAAAAGTTTGGGAACCCCTGCTCTAGTCTGTAGACCTTCTAGAATTTACGGACGGGTATGTACCTACCACCTATTAGGCACAAGGAACAACTTGGGTGTCTTTTATTACAGCCAATTTACCATTCAATTGACTGGCTCGGTGGCTCATTTGTAGTGATCCTGCCTTTTGAACCAATAGTCGTGGGTTCGAATCCCGAGATGTTTACAGTAGTTTAGCTTAGGTATACATCAGCTTGACATAATATACTACCTACTTATAAAGCTTACGGCCGTATTCACAAACGTTACTATGCGACGCGCGGACGCACAGTGCCCAAAATCTTATACGTTTTTGGGTACCTGTGCGTTCACGCAACGCATAGTAACGTTTGTGAATAGGTACGGCCGTTAGTCTGCTGGTGTCAGTCTAGTCAGCTACTGTCAGCGTCAGCAATTACGTGCATTCTCAGGTCCTATCCTTATAAACTCAACTCAAAATTCTACTAGCCATGAGTTATAAATTTGAACTGGAAAGCGTCGGACTCAATCAAACCACTTTATTATTTTCTCTCGGCAAGCGAACCGTTACTTATCGCCCGCAATTACATTGTTCCACAATAGTGACTAAGTAATAAGATAATACCGCCTCCCGGAATCTGCGTGAATCACACCACGTTCGCTGGCAGCGCATCATTTTGGTGTCCTATTTGGGATTTAGTCAATTTTGTAGAATTATTATAGAAATAGCTTGTCATATCCGTTCTTCTACAATGAAGTAATTGGATGTGTAAAAAAGACGATTGCTTTTCGGAATTTTACTGGGCTTACGTTTTTCAATTTCAACAACGCAGTAACGCTGTGCTTTTTTATGATACAAATCGAGCATCGTTTTCCTTTTCCTTTATGCGTACATGCAAAAGCTCTGGAATGAACTCCCAGCCGCGGTGCCTCCTCGTTACAAGCCTTGTTGAAAGCGCCCTAATAAAACGTAGGTAAGCCCAGTACAATTCGAGAAAGCAAGTGTCCTTCTTCAAACGTAGTCTAAAGAGTTCTTTACCTACTCACGGTAGGCAACGGCTTAGCAGTGCCCCTGTGTCATTGCAGTCTCTGAGTGGTGATAAAACCCTTTTCGTCAGACGGACTGCATGTTTGTCTGCCATCTCAAGCAACTTAAAATAGGTAGCCAGACTTCTATTTATATTTTCTACGGCTTTCAGATATTTCTGATGGTATATACCTATTCGCGTAAAAGCTTCTTGTTTCGTGTTTGAATTCACGGTTTTTTTTATTTCAGGGTAAATCTAGGCGACCTACATATCGGATTGAACATCAAAATAAACAATGATGCTGTAGCTAAAGTGATTAACGGCAAAATTATAGCGCTATGCCAATTGACGACAGCTGATAAGTCTGCGAAAGTGTTTACTCTCCAAGATAAACCCCTGCTCTGCCACGGACACGGTACGGCCTTTTATCGTCTTATCTAACTATATTATAGCTGTGTAATTATAAAACATTCGATAAAGTAGATAGGCAAGCAGAATTAAATCATGCACTTTGAGAAAACCACATTTCTGTACCTACATAAACAAGAAACTAAATTATCATCATCTCGCTTCAGTGGATTATAGACCATAGTGCGCAGTTAATAAGGTCCATAATAGTGCACATCATAATGTTCTCTTTTCGTTCGCCAACCATGTTTCCACACCTGTCTGGGGCAAAAAAACTTTTCAACTCCATCCATATCGCTAATTAACTGGATGCCATTAACATTCTCGATCCCTTTTCGTCGGCTGACATTGAATTACTATTTATGATGTCACAGATGATTCATAGTTGTTTTGCCTACAAGATACCTACGTAACAGTCTTCCTCTAATGATGTCATCTATTTAACTGCACTATGTGACCCTTATAAAAAGTAATCACTCGGTTGAAATTACTTTGTATGGTACACATGAAAGTATAGTTTTTAGTGGAAAGTATTATTTGTATTGAAAGGCAAATTGATTTAAAATTATATTAGTTCAACTAAATTTTTTTTACTAAATTGAAAAAAAATCTAGCTGAACAAATTTTTTTGTAATCAAAACTTTATATCTTGATCAAAATAAAGTCCTAGCATTTCTATTAGTACAATTTATGTTGCGTGTAGTAAAGTACCTATCAAAGTTGTTGTTTATCAATGAAATTGTGGCAATAAATTGCTGATTAATATTGATAAGAGTATGATGGTTATGGTTGATGATAAACATCAATAATTTTATGTTACAGGTCTAATTCGTGGTATAGATTTGGAGAAGGAAATTCTGTATGTTGTGACACCAACTCCGGTGGACAAATTGTCTCTAGTTGATGCACTGGTGTATGCAGATTGGGTGCCAGAGCTGAGGGGACAAGAGAGACACCTGCCCGATGGCATCACAGTCCCGTATCGAGCAGCCACCATGTACCAAAAGAGACAGCTTATGTTCACACCACGAAGAAGATTCAATCCATTGCAACTTTTGAAAATGTCAAGGAATACCTAAATTGAAACTGTCAATGATTAGTTAATAAACTTGTAATTGGAATAGATCCAAAATACCTTAAATTATAAAAGGAAGTCTAATAATTATTTTATGTTAATCCATGTATATTTGAAAGATAATTTTGTACTTACAATACTAATAAAACATAACATAGATGATCGATTTTAACTTAAATATTTCCCCATCCTAAACACCTTTGATTTATAAATGCTGTATTAAATTTTTATAAAAGTCAAAAAGAGTCTAGAAAAGAATTGTTAAAACATGGGGTTCCTTTATTACTAATAAATTATATTATATCATGCAATATGGGAAGTTAAATTTCACACAAACAATAGATTACAATAAAACTGCCTACAGAATCGTGATCAAAATCAGATGGACGTCTCAGAGACGCGTCTAGCTGACAGGCACTTAGCTGAGAATTGGGGCTTGCGCTCCATGTCAAATAAACATCACCTACACAATTTATACATAACTATTTTATTGAAAAAATTAAAATACAAAATACGAAACTAAACAAGTCTCAGGGAGACAACACTGGTCGAGGAATAATCTATATATTGAAGAAATGCTAATTGGTTATATAACATGATAGTATAGCACGAAAATTCAGCTGGGCCCACCGTTGTCAGGGCCCATGCTTGCCCCCGACCATATTAGTTAAGGCATTTACGCTTACCCTTTATAGATATAATCTATAAAATATACAAGTACCAATTGTGAAAGTGTAACCACACGAATACTGCAATATAGTGGGTGTGCGTGCAACGCGGGCCGCGACGTCACATCAGCAGTCAGTATCGGAAGGAAGCACTGTGGCCGACGTCGCGACTGCTGCAGTCCGAGTCGTTACAAACTTAAGTTTTCAGGCAGTATGCGAACGATTCATAAATCAGAGTTCTCCCGACAAGAGCACAATTACAGCAGAGAACACCTGGTCTTCTTCTTCTTCTTGACCTGTAACGCGGCGCGGGTCGCCGTCTCGAACACCTCGCGCACGCCCTCCTTGCTCTTGGCGGAGCACTCGAGGTACGCGAACGCATTGATCTTCTCAGCCATGGCGCGCCCTTCCTGGGGCTTCACCGGCTCCTGCTTCATTTTGCGGAGCTCATTGATTGTGGCTGGGTCGTTGCGCAAATCCTTTTTGTTCCCTACTAGAATGATGGGGACGTTGGGGCAGAAGTGCTTCACTTCGGGCGTCCACTTCTCCGGGATGTTCTCGAGCGAATCCGGCGAGTCCACCGAGAAGCACATCAGAATCACATCCGTGTCGGGGTACGACAGCGGCCGCAGCCGGTCGTAGTCCTCCTGCCCGGCCGTATCCCACAACGCCAACTCCACTTGCTTGCCATCCACTTCTATGTCGGCGACGTAATTCTCAAACACTGTCGGCACGTACACTTCCGGAAACTGATCCTTGCTGAACACGATCAGGAGGCATGTTTTACCACACGCACCGTCACCGACGATTACTAATTTTTTGCGTATCGCAGCCATCGGTCCTGTGAAACAATACAACGCAAATAATTACGATGGTGTAGAGCGTCAACGCCTTTCATGACTTATAAATATGGCCGCCGTATAGGATTATGGGTAGGGAGTAGTCAGACAAGCCCTCAAATGTGAATAAGCACCTGAACTAGCGGAAGAAGAACAGCACCACCACATAGTACCCTCTCATGCGAGGGTGTTATTATTATATTTTGTAGATACCTGAAGATTCTGGCTAATTTCTGCGGAATATTGGCTTATCGACACTTTTTTAATCGTCTTTGCTCATCACAAGCACTTTCGTTCATAAAATCAGTCAGTGTTGCATGGTGACAAAAGTTGTTAAATGGTGACGAATCAAAGCTTACGTTGTAAATACTTAACTATATTTTTTAGTGTCTCGTTATTCAAGTTTAGCTATTATAAACACAAGTATCGCTTAAATTGATCTTACTAGAAGTAAAAATAAGCAATACCTTCTGATTTTTAAATTTATGACAATACCACATGAAAAAACTTTATTTGACATTAGGTATCACAATCGGATACGCGTCAAAAGCGTAGACAAAAAGTCTATGTAGGTAGCTACGCTTTTCTTAAAAGGTTTGTGTTTTATTATGGAACACGTTGTATGCAAGGAACAAAAAGAACTTTGGCAATCGCATTTATTTATTTTATTAATTAACTATACTTTTCTCTATTCTAGCTTTAAATAAAATGCAAAGTATCAGTCAGTTACAAGTATGTATTTGAGAGTATGTAAATGAACGAAACGGATTGTGTGAAATAAAACCAATGCTTAAATGACGTCACTATAACAATGTCTTCAATTGTGACGTCATCATCATATGAATGGGCCCCACGGAAACTGGTTTAGAATAAATACCTTACCTACGTCCAGACTCCAATTCCACACAAAAAAGGCTTAAATAGGTAAATAAAACTTATCAATGCACGCAATTAAATATTTGGTCAGTGTCCTATTATGGGCAGGGAATTACGTCCACCCACAATGACGTCATAGCACGGAATCTGAGGATGAAGTTGGATTTTGTAATCCGCTTCAACTTACACCGCATAGGCAACTGGAGATTCCAGGCCCAACCATAATCTCATTGACTATACTTATCAGACAAGAAGATAATCTACTCCAACCGGGAACAGCTAAGACCCGAAGAGAATTAAGTAAATTTTGTTTTATTATGTGCGTTTGGATTGAGGCCCACTTTGTCAATTTTTTGAGTATGTACCTACTGTGGTACCTACTTAGGATTTAGTGAATATTCCCAAAGAATTTTTAAAGTTGGAATCGAAATTTGTGAAAGTCTAATACCTAATCGATTTATACACTATAAAGTTGGGCCCTGAGTTTTCACATAGAGAAGAAGCCATTTACCCACCAAAGGCACCAAATACGAATGTGTACAGGATAAATTGTAAAGACTACAGAAAAAGCCTTTACGCCGAAACCTAAGCTAACACAGAGTGAAATTGAAAATCCTTTCGCGTACTTACTATACATACCTACCTATCGGTACGGAAATACAACTTAAACTTGTTTTTCAGCATTGCATTGTTTGTATAACAATGTTTGTACCTACCTTGTCTTGGCTTGTGTATTCTGCTTCTTAGAATACAAAAATTAGGAAGGGTCAAAGGGTTAAAAACAGCATAATTATGTAATAAAATACTTTATTTTACAAAGCACTTCGAAATGATCTTGAGGATATATCCCCTAGTGGGGGCACCGCCAGCGGGGCAACTGGTAATCTTAATTTTACAAGATCTACCACAATTGGTAAGTTTTTGAAACCAAGAGGCTTCTTCCATGTCCATGTAATGTTTGAAGAGACAGATAGCATTTATTATTGAATATTAATCAATTTACACCACTGTGTTCAACATAAATTATATAAAAGTTACTTGTAGCAACACAGACCCTTTACTGTAGCAGAGCTTAGTGGCTTCCCCACGCTTGATGGAAAGTGAAACAGAGGCCCAAGTCACTGCGGAAACGAGCTAGTAACTAAATCAATCGCTTGTCAGATACTATACCACAAAGTCTCAAGCGTGGTAGATCTGGTATTTTTAAAAACAAAATTTGGTGTTGCCGTAGGGGTTTCACCGTTGAGAGTTACCAGCGTTAACCCGTTCCTACTTACATATTTTTAGGTCCTTTTTACAAACAATCCTTAACCAATTTAACAACAATAAGCGCTTATACCAAAAAAGTCAGTACAGTGATAAGCTATTGTGTTAATTAATATAACATCTTAACCCCCTCTTAAACAATAGACATGTTCAGAACGACAAGCATCTTTTCACGTGTGGCCGATATCGGAACTAAAGTCGTTTTCGAACAAAACGTCACATTTGAAGGTTGATTTTTGATATTATTGTTTCACAGTGGCGCCCCCATGTTAATGTCAATTCCACACGCTAAAAGATAAGGTTCTTGTCGGTCTGTAATGGGCTCTGTCAGACCCCAAATTACAATATTAAAAAGATCAACAAACCATTATAGAAACCGAGAAGAACAAAATATATTACATCTAATGACACAAATAAATAGCGTTAAATGAATTCATTTAAATAATCAGTTAAACAATCGTTTTAAAATGAATTTATAAGCTAAAAATACATTTGAAATGTATTGTCGATAAATAAATTATTACATTTTTGGGATTAATAAATATAAATATACATATTATTGCACTTACTTTACAAATACCCTGTCCGTTTGAAGTGTAGATTTTGTGCTTTTCTCACTAAATAGCATTGACGATACATAGGCAATAAAATCTTGAATGTGCATAGGTAGGTACTTAAATACTTATACTGACGGATCTCCGTTCATCATCCGACCCATCTGGGTCACATTACAAATAATGGTATCGTATTTAAAATACAACTGTGGATCTACTACAAATAATTATAATTAAGGGGCAAGTCGTGGTTAATAGTTGACTTTTATATTACTTGCCAATTACAAATTTGTCGACAAATAAGTAGGACTTAATTGTGTACAAATGATATGGCCAGAAAATTGTATTATGTATTTAAAAACATAAGTGTATATCTGAAGCTATTTTCTTATATTTTGTTTAACTATTTTGCTTCTTTACATATAAAATTATATGTATTAAAAATATAATAATATGTACTATAATTAAAATATTTACTTGTCATTTAAGTATAGTATTTTGATAAAACAGTAACATCTAGCTGGTCTACATACATTAGATAAACAAAATAAAAAAATACAAAAATAAAAAAAACAGCATTTAAAAACAAAGCCCCTATATAAAAATAAATGCAAAAGGAATTAATTAAACCTTTTTGTGAATGTTATGAGAACAATAATTTTGCCTTCAAATTGCACTGCAATATAGGTATTAAGTGGTAAGATAATGTGACTTTTAGTCCATATCATATTTGCAATCAGAATAACAATTAAGTAAGGTGTAACAGATATTGGAATTCAATAATAGTACTACTAAAATGGTTCTTCAATCTTTGAAAACTGTAATACTTACCTACTTAACAATGATAACAGTATCACATATTATTAATATCTTGCGCGTACACTTTGATCGAATCATAGAATACGTTGCGTGTTAATGCTCCTGAGACGCATACTGAAAAAAAAAAAGAAAATGTTAATTTTCAACCATTATTTCTTATTATAAAGGACGATTACTGTTTTATTCATACTGTGAGTAGAACATTATTATTTTTTATCAGTAAATAAAAGTTATGAACATAGCTTATCGTTAGAAAGAACGTCATTTTGTAGGTAATATCTATTACTACTATGTAGTATATATAAATAGGTCACTGATTTTGGGAACTTTCTCACATCGCGTTTTGCGACGTTTTACCGCTTGCGGAAAAATCCTGCGACCTAAGTCTAAACGTCATAGAATGCTTGCGAAACAGTCATGGCAACCACGATGTACAAATGTTGACCTTAAATTACAGGAAATGTTAAATTTTTTACAACATCCGTCTACAACGTCTCCAGTCCATAATTGAGTACATACTCATATTCCCACTTTGCTAGTAGCAGTCGAGATAAACTGTTAAAGCGTATGGACGAGGAATCAGTCGTTGTTAAAGGGTACTGTGATCTAATGTCGAAACACTTGTGGATTTAGAATGCAAAAGTGTACATCAGTACCTATTACCGTAGCAATTAACCTGAACGGGAAGTAAATATTTTAAAAAGATTTTTGTGGTATTGTAAATTATTATTTTTTATTTTTTTCATGACCATTTTATTAGATTGAAGGTTTCTGTGAACTAGTGGATCGGCTACTTGAAAATATAGGGTAATGTACCTATGAATACTTATTTAAAAATGTTTGTTTTATTAAATTATTTAATTAGCTTGTGTATTCATTTAGAACCCCAAAAGGTACAACCCATTCCTTCTATGTACTTTAAGAAGATCGGTTTGCCATTTGTATGTAGGTGGATTTACCTACATATATACCTATCTACCAGCATAATCCACAATTTGATTAGGTAGTATAAGCAGCCATTCAGTTGACTTTATGGTACTAATATCTACAACAAAAAAGCTACCTCTGCTACAATACGTGTTCTCCGATAGATATGACCTTCGCATTTTCATACAAAGTGAGTCGAAAGCTATCCATTTTAATAAAAAATCTCCAAAAATAAAATAAGTAATATAAAATTATAGAAAATAACTTACACTACCTACTTCTTGAAAAGAAGTATTTTAAGAACTTTGAAATTTATCAAAGAGGTATAATCGATTTTTAACGTTTAAAATATAAGATATTTATTTTCCTCAATACATCTTTTTAATCGAACTTAATTTACAAGACAAAACATTCACATAATATGTATTTACTTATAATACAAATCCTTATAATCATGTACTATTGTTAGTAATGTTTTTCTCAAAATATACATAAATCATAACATAAATCACTGCAGTAGCGTTTTGTAAACTCACTATTATGACTATATTTAAGAAACTATGATATAATTAAAGCAAATGCTTTTATTTGTGCATGTTTGAAACGAAACTATTTCGATTTAATAAGGGTCTCTAATCTAAGAGGGAGCCATATTAAATCGTCAAGTAAATTGTCAAGTATTATAGAGTAAAGTTATATTCAAATGTGACCATCAGTTTGAAATACCTACTTACGAGGGTGGATTGATAAGTCCGGTAAAAATTAAATAAAGAGTTACTTTTTTCGAATGAGTGTCATTTATGTTTCAACGTAATCTCCTTTTAGAGCTATACACTTGGTTAGACGATGCTGGAGTTTTTGAATCCCCTCATTGTGGTAATCTTTTTCAAGGCCCTCAAAATACGCCTTAGTTTCGGAGATAACCTCCAAATCAGATCCAAATCTTCGTCCCCCAAGCCATTTTTTCATGTTTGGAAAGAGGATAGGGGGAGGTCCAGAGAATATGCTGGATGGGGAAGCATTTCGTAGCGTAATTCCACCAGCTTGGCCGTTGCAATGGCGGAAGAATAGGCAGGAGCATTATCGTGGTGAAGCAGGACTTTCTTCTTGGCAAGATGAGGCCGTTTTGCTTTGATTTTTCGATTCAACTGGTCCAAGAGTGTAGCGTAATACTCTCCATTTATTGTCTTCCCTTTTTGGAGGAAATCAATTAAGATTGTACCTTGTGCGTCCCAGAAAACCACCCACCCTTCCTTCGTCCCAGAAAACCACCTTGGCCTTCTTCGGAGCACTGCCACCGGCTTCCACCCACTGCTTAGATTGTTGTTTTGTCTCTGGTGTGTAAAAATGAATCCATGTTTCATCTACAGTGATGAAACGGCGCAAAAAATCTTCTGGGTTTCGTTCAAACAGCCGCAAATTGGCCTGGGAAAGTGTCACTCTTTCACGTTTTTGGTCAATTGTCAACAAACGCGGCACCCATCTTGCCGAAAGCTTTTTCATGTGCAAATGTTCATGCAATATGTTGGAAACTCATTCATATGAGATGTTTACAGTGTTGGCTATCTCTCTCAACTTCACTTGTCGATCTCCCAATACGATATCGTGGATTTTCGTGATCATTTCTGGAGTGGTTACCTCAATTGGACGTCCTGAGTCAGGAGCGTCTTCCGTGCTTGTTCTACCACAACGAAACTCAGTAAACCACTTGTGAATCATCTTAAGTGACGGAGAAGATTCACCATAATACTTATCAAGAGATTTTTTTGTTTCCGTGATGGTCTTTTTGCGTAAAAAGTAATGTTTTATCAACACTCTAAATTCACTTTTTTCCATTTTAACAGCGAAAGAACGACTTGTCCGGTCTAAACGACTGACAAAGCAATACTAATTCAAATATCAGTATGAAATTTCGTGTATGTATTCTCAAAACAATGACCTGTCCAAACATGTTATAACTTGTATAATAATATTACCGCTTCATTCATTTTTACCGGACTTATCAATCTGCCCTCGTATACATATACAATAGAAAACATATTTAACCTCTATATAAGGCAATATATATATTATAGTGAACGTCATGTCATTCGAATTTGACATACAACTAATGTCAAATTTGAATACGCGCTTGAAAGTTTCCGAATCCAAGCGGAAATGGACATTGTGAATAACCTTCGGTTCGATTACCTACATTAAATATTATGGACTTTATTATGTACATAAATACTGTAATTATTGCATGTTAAGATTGTGAATTCATTCAGGAATAAATAAGTGTGGTAAGATAAAGATAAATTTAATTCATTAATAATTTGAATTTGTCTCTGTTCTGCCTATAGTAAGAATCGTCTCTTATTTACATAATGGTTAGGAGTATTCTATATATAAATAATAGGCTTTATAGTGTATTCATTAACAGCTTCTACCCATTAAATCAATTTTATACTGATCTTAAGAAGCCGAAGCATTTAAGGCAGTAGGTATTCTAATCAATTCTGAGTCTAGGCATCGGATTTCATGATGACAATTATTGATAACTTATACTCTATTCTTGTCATAAATGATTCGCCACATTCACAAGATATTATTTCAATAATGAAAAATCGTTATTCTATTGCACCAATTTATTAAATTTACTATCACATCTCCTGGACACTAAACTGTTGTGGACTCGCTCAATTTCTGCCAAATCGTAGCCACGTGCCGGCATCGCGAATCGGCTGCCGAAAGTAAATCGGAATAGTTTAGTTCAACACATATGTAATATCTATCGAATACAGTCATTTTCATCTATAGAAGATGAGTTCGAAATATATTAGGGAAATATTCGTAAAATCGGGTTCATTTTCAAGCGTTACCGATACTACAATTTCTTAACAATGCTTTTACTACATATTTTGTAAAATAAACTTCTGCCTGTTCACAATAAACTCAAAAGCTACAAAAAATTTGTAGCAGACCAATATTATCCATCTAGAACCATACAATTTATTGTTGTACCTACTTTTGTTACAAATTATAGTGAATAAATGAATATCAATCAATGCTTAATACTCACACTTTAATCATACTTTGAAGTAAATATTATATGTATTTTTATATTTGGATAAGGCAATCGTTTACCATCACACAAACGTTTGAATGAGGGCACAAACAAAATGTTCACAGATATAATTTATGAAATAGTCTAAATACTTTTTATGTGTCCGTAAAAATATCCACTTAACATATTTGCCTATGCAGGATGAATGATGAATTTATTGTTATTTATCGAAATTTTGGTCAAAATATGATTTACTTCAAATATAGTAAGGTATAGTATAATCATTTTGCCTTTCAAGTTTGACTGCGAATCTCTACATAAATAAGTATCTGATAGTTACGAGTTAATTTATGATGGCACTTTTCGCAAGGAAACACCTTTGCATTAATAAGCACAAAAAAAAAATGTGTTAAAGACGTGTTCTCGCTTTTTCCTCGAAAAAGCTTATATTCACAAATTGGCTTATTCCAGAAATCTCCTTAGATGATTGATTTGAGACCTGCGCAGGGGATTTTTGGACTTTTTGTCCAGAAATCCCCTTCGTATTGGGCTAAGGGGATTTGTGGACTTTTTTTTGTCCAGAAATCCCCTTAAACAATATTTTAAATAAGTTAGGCTAGTTAATCCGTGCGAGAAAGTTTCCGAATCAGAGAGGTAATAAGCATTGTGAATAGCAGATATTCTAACGATGACTCGTATCGCACATGGGTCCCTAATTTAACCTTAACTATCCGCGTTGTCATATATATGTATATGACATTCTAAGAAGCGTTTTAGAACAACGGGTTGGATGTTCATGCATTTGGATAACGGGTAACAGCGTAAGAGGGTAAGGAATCACTTCTTTACCTTCTGCCAGGCGAATATTCCGTATCCGACGCCGACGCCGAGCGCGAGAGTGAGCAGGTACGGTAGGAACTTGAAGGAAGGCCCGTAGCGCTTGCGCATCATCGTCGTGATGAAGGTCAGGTTGCCGTCGCTGTACGGGGGGTAGCGGCCGCTGAAAATTGATGATCGATTTTGAACTTTCTGTCAATTAATTAATGACTATGAATGTATCGTTGAATTGCCTCGTGAGCGAAAATTCTCAGTAGCCGCCGAAGGTAGGGAGTAGGTGCCGACACTGTCGTTCTATTAGATAACATATGAAAGAGAATTATCACTGCCACTAGCCAGTTTCCTTTGAATTTTTACGCTATATCTGAAATTTTGTTATGGGAGCATTATCAGAACTTACGAGGCCAGTTTCTCCCCGATGGCAGCGAAGTCTTTCACGAGGCAGCTCTTCTTGTGCGTGAATGTGTCGAAGGTGAACTTTCCGTGGTAAGCGCCGATGCCGCTGTTACCCACCCCGCCGAATGGAAGGGTGTCCACTGGAATATATTAGCTCATCATTTGAAACCATCGCAACTCTTCTATGTATACCACTAGATGCTCTTATAAAATAAGCATGTCTTTGTGGTATGCATGCCCTGCTGAGCTATTGACAATGCCCATTTCCGTTATCGTTAGAAAATTATTACGCACGTTTATTCAAATTTTAAATGAGCCTTAGTACATCCGTGTGGTGTCCGGATTTAGAATTGGACCATCCCAACTCATCTCGTTGGTGTCGTAAAAGACGACTAAGGGAATATCAGAACACGGGCAGCAGCGTTTACCTTGGTACCTCTGTAGGTTATCTGTATAAAACCCGCCTACCAAGCGTGGTGACTAAGGCAAATCCCGGCCACAAATTATAAATGTCATAGGGGGAAGAGCTATGTCCTTCCGTGGACGTCTCCAGGCTGATGACGATCCAAAGCAAATGTCAGATTTGAACAACTTTCATTCAAAGTTTCCGAATTAGAGCGAAAATCGGCATTGTCAAAAACTTTGAATGAACATTGTTCAAATTTGACATTAATTGTACTATTGTATTAGACTAATGTCAGATTTGAAAGAACGTGCATCTGCTCTCGAGAGATCATTCAGAATTTCCGAACGCATTTATGTACAATTACGGAGTTCTCGTGTGTAGAAGTGCATCTAGTAGTATAGATAGATCTTTGGTAGTTATGAAAGTTTCCGGGAATAAAATATTAGTTATATTTTAATCCAGATAACTTTAATTTTATAGTCAAATCAAACTCGACTTATTATATATACAATATTTACTTATTTATTATATAATGTGCTTGTAGAGTACCTAGGTACGTATATACTATAATTTTATTTAATATCATATTTTTAAATAATATATTTTTTATCAATAGAGTATTCTATTTTTAGACGATAGGTAGATACCATCCTTTGGTTATGAAAATTAATCAAATACAAGCACATTATATTATTCGAGTTGATTTTATTGCTCAGTGTAACATATTCTATTATTTCGCTCATCATGCTTTTTGCTGAATGATTAATTACCTATTAATGCGCTTAGTTATATTAAGCCATGAGTGTATTATAAGGAAAAGTGTTAGTACATAAAACAAATACATGGTATTCTTCATTAATACAAATATTTCAGGCTTATAGACATATAGAGAAATAATAAAAATTTCTTTGTTCACCTTACATACAAATCAGGCCCTTCAGGCAATCATGTTCGTAAGCCCATAGAAATGTGATTCAATGGGAGATTTCATTCTGTGTTTATTAAGAAAATTGCTTGAGCGAAATGATTGAATAAAAATAAAGCCTACTACCTATAAAAAGATATTTTATCTACGTACAGTAAGGTGGAAGGTACACATTCATGATATGATTTACTTCGTATTCATTAAGTACTGAATATGGTTTGGTATCTATGTCTTTTGAGAGAGAAAAGACAATCACGCCACGTTCCTACGTTTTCATATGAGATTCTAACTACCTAAAAAGACTACAAACTATGGTGCAAACAAATGTCAACCTTATTGCATAGTGCGAAGTGCGATTCTGCCTACCTCCCATATGCATAATGGTGTCGTTAACTACCATGCCGCCGCTGCTGGTGTTCTCCGCGAAGCTCCTGTTCACGCTCGAGTCCTTGCAGAACACGTACAGGACTAGTGGCTTCTCTCTACAAGCGTGAAAGCCCACCACCATTAAATACAAGATACAGGTTTAGATACACTAAAATATTATTAAGAAGTTGTTTTTATTGCCTCTAGGTTGTTAAATTGTAACCGTCGCTCGTAGCATATGCAAGCCTTTCGTGAGGAAAGACTGAGGTTGGAGTAGGAAGCAGTGGCAAGGATAAGAGCGGTTTCAGACTAGGGTTTTTTACGCGCGTATACGCTCGTTTCTGGAAGTTTATAGGCGCGCATTTTGCCACACGCACAATTTGTACGAGTGTTGATGTGCTTATAAAGAAAAAAATTAATCGTGCTTATAAGCAACATTGCATTTGGCAATGTTTCTTCGTCAGATACATGTTGATACTAAACAAAAAGTCGCGAAATTAGTGTGACGTAATTTGTGGAGGCCCCATAAATGTACCATGCGTATAAAAGTGCGTACGCGTAAGCGACCGTTTATGCGCAGAAAAATATGCCAATCTGAAACCGCCCTAAGGGAATACCGGGACGACTAGGATTTTTATTATAAAAAAATCCTAACAAATAAAGTATGTCCACTAATGAAAAGGTACAATAAGATATTTTTGGGTTTACATGCTAGTCAGGCCTTTGGCCTAGGTCTAGCAATGATACCTACACACCTCTAGTGCTTTTTAGTTTTATTTACAAAAAGTAAATTTAAAGCGCAGTGCTTGCAATGTACGACAGTGTTGTATAAATGTGATGTATTCGTGATGCTTTGACCTTATTGTAATGACTTATAAGTACTGCATTAATTCACAGTTCCTGTTATTGACAGTTCTTTAACTTATCGGAATAATGTTCTCAATTGCACGGCTTCGTATTCTTGACGTTGCCAATCAAATATTTACAAACTTGCCTCGGTTGGCATGTTTCTTTTCAAGTTTCTTATTCAAAACGGTTCCAAAGAGAGACTTTTTGAAAGTTATTTTCAACTATAGTGGAGGTAAAGTTGGTTTGAATAATTCACATGTATTTTTCGTTGCATGAGTGCAGTAAACAGGAAACTACATGACGCTTTTGTTTGTTATGCTAAAATGAAGTAAAGTCTATTTTAAAATAAATACGTTGCATTATAAATGTACCTACAATGTTTCTCTAGAAAAACTAAGGTATGTATAATGGCATCACAAAAAATTTAAAACATGTCGCGTTAAGGTCTTCCTTTATCATTTAGAATACAAAAAACTCTTTACCTATAATTAGTCTTCATAGTATAGAATACCGAGTTTCTTGCCGGTTCTACAACATTCTGAATCCGGCGGTAGAGACCCTCTAAACATGTCTGTCAATTTATAAGTGCTTGTTGTCTCAAGAAAGTCTACATAAATTAAGACAGTTTGAGTTTATGTAAAATACTAGTTTTACTATTGGTATAATATGTTCAAAGGTCGCCCTCAAGGTGTATTTACTTCGTGGTCGCTCCGGTAAATATTACTGCTATATAATGGTCAGACGCCAATGTACCAGGCAAATACAATATAGTGTATTCTACAAGGTCAAATACATACAATACATCTCACACCCTCGTAAAATGCAAGACTAAGTACTACGTTACTCATAAAATAATAGTACCTTCTTACAAAGATAGATTAAACAAAATGTAATAACAAATAAATTGTAGGTTAAAGTACTTTGTTTTGCTTAAAATGATAAGGTCCACCACCACCAATTCTTAATTATACCATACACCAAAGCAATCTTCCACCGGCCTACGACGACTCATCTCTTCACCGACATTATTAAGCCCAGTGATCAACCCTGCTCCACCTTAAAGACTGTTTGCAACAACGACATTTTTACGACACAAGTATGTACTTCAAGAAAACAGTTTAAATTTCACAAAAAATTTTTGCTAGTAAATTGTGTGTAGGCAAAAGCCTACACACAAAAATACCTGCATATTTTCAGCTAATATTTACTAAGATGTCTTCCAATAATAATATACGTATGTATCAACATAATATGGCTCCTAACAGCAATTTTACTTAAACTAACATGTCAGCGTTAATTAATATTGTGACGTAAACGCGTGGTTGCAAACAATCACCGATCGCCATGTCATCGAAAACATGCCTCCTTACCGCCGTAAAACATTATAGTGTCGTTAATGCTGATACTTCCAGACCGCGTTTGTTCCGCAAACAACTTTTGTATGTCCTTTTGTTTGCTGAACAAGTAAAGCACTAATGGATGCGATCTGAAACGTCACATCCTCAATGTTACGACACAACACCAGATAGGTCTATTTGCATTCGAATGCCACATACAATGGCAATCGTAATTTGAATTTATAAATAAACTGTTATAAATAGTTTATAACGCCTATCATTACAGGGGACTGACCTTCTCAGTCGATTAGATAGGGTACTTGAAATTATAGTATTTATGACATTATGTTGTTATGTTTGTTTCAAATAGCCTAATCGTATAATGAAAATTCAGAACTTGCAATACGTTTCCATTGAAGTTTTGCATACTATCTGTCCATCAATTTCAATGAAGTATTGTATATGGGTACGACAATGCTTTTTGCAATGCAAAATTTATTATAAATTAATGTGTTCATTGAAAACATAACTAAGGTGTTCTATGAGATTTATTAGACTAACTATGATATGAACAAATTTTCAACTATTTTAAATAGGTATCTACCTATATAAATTTGTAGTACTTGGACCCATTTTTTGTATAAAAACACACACACACACACACACTCACGAAATTGACAATTCACATAAAAGCAAATCACACTCGTATCCTTCAATCATTATGGTAAAATGTGATGACAATATACCAATTAAAAATGTAAATGATGTTGATGAAAATCGCAAATGATTTCACACATCACACATTAAAATATCCATGTAAAAAAATGCACAGTCGGCAAAAAAGTCAGTCCATTGCCGATTGTGATAAACCGAATGAGCCATGTTACTTTTGCTATGGGTAATGTATTCATTCAATATTATTATGATGTTCTTAACCTCCTGAGGCCCAATGTCCCTCTAAAATTCAAGTCATATTTTAGTGTCTGGATGTCTGGGCCTTAGAACTTTTAATCATACTTTTAATAAATGCTAGTTGATTAAAAATTACACGTAGGTGCTTCCAATCAATCTACGAATTATCGGTCGTGCCAATGATATCATATTTATATCGGACTAACAGATTAAATCGAAATAAAATCACAAAAGTCTTAAATATTAATAATGAAACGAAGACAAATGGCATTGTGAACTTAAAGACATCTTAATGATTTTATAAATATTTTTACCACAATCCCGCAAGATGTCAAGTGATGGTACTAAAATAAGGCCTAATTTAATCCAGAAAAGGTCAAATAAAGGTCTTTCAGGTAACTAAAACCCGGACGAGTTTTTTCGTACTAAAAGTTGTTTGTTAATGGACACGATTGGTAATAAAGATGAGTGTTTTTTTTTTCATATTTAACTTATTTGCTAATGATATAGCTCAAATCATACATCTCATCTCCGCTGCACTTCAGTGAAATAATATCATTGGCAAATTTGTATTAATCTCAATTTAATTTCGCGCATCCCCGCTTCTGTGGTACCGCCCCCTAGGCCCTAACCCTTTGTATATGTCACCGTTAATTTGTAAATACCGTTAGATTATAATCCAACTCACGAGATTGTAAACTGTCGAAAATTGTCAACTGTAACGTGGAATTCCATTTCGATTCATCACAATCTACCGAAAAATAATACGTTCAATTGTGTGGATCAAAATCTTCCGACAGTTTACAATCTCGCAAGATGGATTTTAATCTAACGGTATTTAAAATTGACGGTGACACATATAAGACATAAAGTAGGAATAGACATCAGCTCATTCGACTTTCAAAAACGAAACCCAAAAAAAAAACATAAATTTCAAAACCATAATGTGAAAAAAGTTACTCACCCTTCGTTGATGAATTTAATTGCCTCATACGCATCAGTTATAGGTACTATGGGCAGTATGGGGCCGAAGATTTCGTCCTGCATGACCTTGTCGGTCGGCGAGACGTTGGCGAGTAAGGTGGGTTCAATGAACTTATCTTTGGGGTCGCTGTTGCCGCCAATGGCTACTTTGTCTTTGCTAGCGTCTAGCACGGCTTGGAGTCGACTGGAAAGTAGATAGATAGATTCTTTATTGCACAAAACACAAAATAAATACAGAAAAATGTGATACACAGATTTTGTGGTAAAATCTAGGTGGTCTTATCGCTAGTAAGCGATCTCTTCCAGACAACCTCTAGGTAGAGAAAGTGTAATTTTCATGTACAAATTTTTTAGGTGTATGTGTAAAAATAAAAGGCTGAAGCTTGAACTTCTAAAAATGAGACTAGCTCCTCATTTTGTTTTACGGTTACTAAAAGTGTCTTTAAAAAAGATAACAAAAAATAAAAGTAGATAGATATACTTTAATGCACACCAAACAGTTTACTTTTGTTCAGTTTAGTTTGAATATAATAATGCCTAAGCGGTCTTATCGCTTTTAGCGATGTCTTCCAGGCAACCATTGGGTAGAGAATAATACCCCAAGACATGCCATGCCACGCACAGTAGGTTCTTCATTGGATCTGTCGACTTAACTTTTTGACCTCACGAGTCACGACCGCTTACCATTTAAGAGAGGTAGGGCATAGCGAATCTTCGCTCGAATTGAGCTGCCCGTCCGGGGAAGGACCTCCACCATATAGAATACCGCAGCCAAATGACCTCCGGGTCGTGTTTCTGCCGGTGAGTAGGGTTTCCGGAGCTCGTGGGGGGTTAGGGTTGAGCCGGCATGGCAGTGGCAACTGACAGGTAACTGACCAGTTACTTGCCAGTTGTCACAGCGACTTGGGCTTCTCTTTCGCTTTCCATCAAGCATAGGGAAGCCATTATGTCGAGCTACTATAAAAAAAAAGGTGGAGTAAGGTCATCCTGAATGTTAGTTTATAAAACTAAAATCTTACCTAAAATGTCTGCTGTTAATGATCCGGCATAGATCAGGCGACTTCTGCGGGTCCTCTCCGTACCATTGCTTCAGCACCTTCTTCGCAGCCTGCAGAAACTTGTCCTGTATCTCCTTGGAGCAGAGGATGTAGTCTGGCGCGATGCACGTCTGACCCATGTTGATGAACTTGCCCCAGAGGATGCGTTTGGCGGTCACTTCGAGGTCAGCTGACTTGTCGATGAATACGGGACTGTAGGGAATGCGTACAGTTTTATTATTGACTAATTTCGTGTAGCTATAAATATATTTCTTGTTTTTAGTTGACCGGGTGACATTACCAATGGTTTCCACTGAAAAGCAGCGGTAGGTATAGCAAAGGTTTGCTGTAACAATAGCTGAGTGGACGCCATTTTGGTTACATTGCGGAGAGATGAGGTATCTTTTCCTTAATGTTTATATTTTTGTTCATTTGCTAAAAGTTGTAATCTTGGTTTTCTTTGCGTTGTGTCCAAATAAAGTTTTTTCTATTCTGTACAATTCTAGATTGAATATCGTTGACATGTAAAAATACTATGATCTTATAAATTATGCATGCCTATGTGTTAATCTGATGTATTATCAATATTACTGTAAAGTTGCATTAAAATCGGTACAGTACATGTGGCGTGCAAGAGCAACAAACGCCCATCCATCCAAACCAACTTTCGCATTTATAATTTTAGTAAGATAGGGTCATTATTCGCCTGTCTATCTTCTAGATTATCTGGTGTGGGCGCGATACATTTCCAACCATTTGTCCCTATAAGCCGCTGTTTTCTCGTCCCCCGTCTAGCCACACTATATCCTTAACAGAATCCATTGATTTTTCACTATCATTCTCGCCATTTCCACCCAGTAATACCTACTCACATTAATTACCGACATAATTGCGCAGTCATTGAATTCGCCACAGCGACGTAAAATACTATATTATGCTCAAAACCTAGTTTATGCTGTTATGCATTGTTTGTAATAATAGAGACAAATTAAAATGGATTTGCGAAGCAGTTTGATATAACTATGAATCTGCCATGGTTTTGGTCATCTACGAGTATAGCCGTTTGTTATCCCATTCAAGGTTTCAAAGACAGTCGGAAAATTCCGTGACGCCTCGTCAAATATATTTAATTGACGTGTTTGATATTTGACAAAACTACGCAACCATTTATTAAATTGCACACAAAGTAGCAACTATAGGTAGGTATATAGTTTTAAAATAATTATCTAGAACCTCTTGATCAATGGCCGCATCGTATAAATTACTGGTATGAACCTGTATACTTTTTATAATTTGCTAAAGACATTTGAGTCCTTCTGCGACCTTCCGCATAACTATTGAATATGACGTCAGAGCGACTCTACAACAGACTGATGTCAAAAACACTATAAAAAATATGAGTGGCGTGCACATAACGACGCATATTTCAAACAAGTTTTAGTGGTCATTCGTTTAACAAATCTCTGAAGCAAAACACGACATTGTTACTTGCAAATTATCTAGATACATATTTCTAAGAAATTAGATTAAGCAAAGGAGGATGACTTTATCAAATCTTTATGGTCCATCTATGTAGATGGACCATAAAGATTTGTAGTAGAGATTTTAGTAAAGATTTGTATTTATCGTATTATGTATAGGCGTTCCGAACTTCGAAACATTTGTTTTCAACCGGTCTAAAAGATTTGGATTTGATAAAAGATAAAACCAGTAAATTTTTTGTAACGATTAAAGCAATACGAGAGAATCAGCTGGCTTAAAGCCTGCAAGAAATGCGTAACAAACAGGAGAATGATGACTTATCATTCTACTGTCCTAATACCATTTTAAGTGGGGTCGGCACACCATGTTTTCTTTTTCCACACTCATCTATCAGCCGTCATCTCCACACTCGCACCTTTGACACGTGTATCATTTCTCACACAGTCCATACATTCCTTTTCGATCTTCCTCTATATCCTTCCACATTCATATACACGTAACGAACCAGTGACAAATGTAAATAAAAGAAAAACACAAAGCTTTTTTTTGTGTGTTTACCTTTTCCCTCCCAGCTCCAAAGTCACGGGAGTGAGGTTCTTGACGGCAGCTTGGTAAATGACCTTGCCTATACTGGGGCTGCCAGTGTAGAAGATGTAGTCGAACTTCTGTTTCAGCAGCTCTGTGGTCTCTTCGGGACCACCTTCTACCACTATTACCGCATCCTGAAATGTACTGATGACTGAGTACTAGGGTAGTATAAATGGCTTAGAATGAGGGACCAAAGCTGACCGGTGATAGATATGAGAACGTGACATGTGATGAAGTACAGCAAATTAACTGGCCAAAGTTCGATTCCCGTTTTTCATTGGAATATGATGATCTTTTTGGGGTTTGTAAGGGAGCGACCCATTATTTTTTCGGGAATGTAATGGAGTGACCCGTCATTTTTTCTAAGCCACACCTTCGCGTGGTGCATCCTGCTGAATCTCAGACGACGACGAGGCTCTGGCACCCCGACTGGTGGCGGTATAACCATCACGATTGAAGGTGTAGCTAAATACCACAGGCCGATGATGGTCAGCAGCGTCACCGGAGCGAGCAGCTACGCCCTGCGATCGTCAACCCGCCTGCCCGGCGCGGCGATTACGGGTAAATCCTACAGGTGTTTGCCCAAAGTGGCGAACTATAGAAGAGGCCTATGTCCAGCAGTGGACTGCGATGATGAGGCTGGTGATGACGAGGATGAGGCTGGTGATGAGGATGTTGATTACGATGATGATCTTTTAGCATACATGTACATTTTATACAATCAATCTGAATTTAGATCTGTACATATTTAGAAGAACGTTAATAAAATATATGAAGAAAACATACAAAGACAACGTAGTATATCTCTACCTTTCCTTTAGTTTTAAAAAACTTGCATATTTCGTACATATTCAAATTGAATGCTTCAACAATGATAATAGATATTTTTAGCCTAGTAGGTATATTCGTAAGATCAAAGTTTATTGTTGAACAGCTATTAGAGTTGTTTTCAAGAAACACTAGCAATTTCTTTGTGTATGATTGGCATAATAGGATAAACGCCATGACTTAGATGAAACCGGTTCGAACTAATTAGTTAATATGCATGCAACCTCTTTATTTATACATTTGTGTGGGGTATGACGTGTTCTACATCCGAGGCCGGTGGCAAATTCTTTGAAGATCTACCACCATTAAAAAATATCGCCAGTTCTCTTCGCTGGCACTTGGCTGATACGCTTCCTTGTGTGTCATCATCAACATCATCAGCCAATCGCAGTCCACAGACATATGCCTATATAGTTGGAGGGGTTGCCCGTAACCGCCACGCTGGGCAGGCGTGGTGGCCATCAAGGGCCGTAGCTCCTCTAGGAACGATCATTCAAATATGGAAAAGTATAGGCGAACGACGTAACTAAATCTTGCGATAGCTTCGGTCCGTAAGTGCTCAGAACTTCGTAACCAGATAAGTAAAACTGGTTTATCCAATGCATTGCAAAGTCATGTTATATAATAACAGTATATACTCGTATACTCGCATATACATAGGTATCTGTTATGCTCTAAAGTTCAGTAAACTGATAAAATTTTAGAATCAATCAAATTAATCGTATTCAGATGTGCAGCGGATTTTGCGTGCATTAGGAGAGCGACGCGAGCGAGCGGGATGTAAGGGAGCGGCCTATCATCTTTCGCTCCAAGCCAACCTCACCTGCCCGTGGTGCATCCTGCCGAATAACAAACGAGGCGCTGGCAACCGACTGGTGGCGGTATAACCATTACAATTGAAGGCGTAGCTAAATACTAAAGACCGGTGACGGGCAGCAGCGTCACCGGAGCAAGAAGCTACGCCCTGCGATCGCCAACCCGCCTGCCCAGCGTGACGATTATGGGTATATCCTCCAGATGTTTGTTCTAAGTGGCGAACAACTGGAGAGGCCTATGTCCAGCAGTGGACTGTAATAGGCTGATGATGATGATGATGAAGGAGAGCGACGGCCGCGGCCCGAAGGGTAGGTCTGCTTATATCCGACAATGACTGGGACCCGTGCAAGGCTGGTGGAGGTGCCCCCGCATCAACCACCCGCTGGGCCCCGTCTGGCGGAATCAGGCGGCGGAACTGCCTAACCTGCCGCGTGAACAACAAGCTTTAGACTTGACGATGACTTGAAACCTACCCACTGAACAAATAGTCTCCAGCAGAAGTCAAGCTTCCACAAGTGTTTTATATTGTGTAGTAAACAATTTAGTTTTGTTATAAGTAGATTTTCAAATTACGAAATTAAAAGCAATTCGACAGTCGAATCCGTTTTTGCTTGTCTCATGTTTATTTTGTGTCTATTTTAGTTAAATACCTATTAAGTATAGTGAGTAAAACGTTAGTGAACTGTTAAATAGAACCCATGTTATATGCATATTACTCTCCTAAACAAGTTCCATGTCCAACTAAATGTTTACATGTTACATAACCATTTTTTTAGTCTATGAGCCGGAAATGGTTAAGAACATTTAAAGTAATAAAAAATACCTTTCATCATTTCGTTAACTACTTTTATACTCTTTATAATCCAATCCAAACGTCGTTAAAATTAATTTACTAAAAACCACACTTCAGGATCCAGTTACCTACTGTAAGAAGCAAAATAAGCTATATTTATCACGAAGAATAATTAAGTTTCTGCCTGCATCCCTGACGACTTTAGAGTATTTAACTTGATGATGTGGTTTGCACAACAGGAAAACTAGTTAATGCGAGTGCATTCAATTAAATCTAGGTATATTGGGTCTGTTTTTTATGGACACCCGCAACTAAAATCGAGTTTTTAGTTCTGGGGTCGGTGCAGGCCTTTTAAATAGGAGTTCGTTTCTTGAAGGTTCCCAAGTCGTAGATGTTCGGAAAGACTGTCGCAGAAAGTTGGTGCCACAAAACTGACGCGCGAGGCAAGAAGTTCCTCTTAAAACGTACAGTGGAGGATCGCCAACCATCGAGATGATGAGGATGGAATTGCAATCGGTTACGGTTTGCGATGAAGAAACTTAGCTGCAGGCAAAACCTAACAATCCTTCAGTACATTCCCCACGATATGTTTATAATTCAGTGACGTAGTTAGGTGACCAAATGTCCATCATTAACATCAACTTATTTCAGTCCACAGCTGGACATAGTCCTAGCTACACAAACTTGGCCGAGAAGCGGTATCCAGTACAGAACTCGTTGACAACAAAGTTGGGACAGACAAATTGAGGCCCTAAACATGTAGGTATTAGCGGGGTATTAATTGGATTTAACGATGGATTAGAAATATGATCTTACACCAATGAGGGTTAGTTTTACTGTTGACGCACAACAGGTATTTTATTGTTCTAGAAATGCGGGTGCTTGAAGTATCAAGGCAAGAAAACAAGCACATTGTTTATTTTGACCCCTAATGCCCTGCGAAAGATTGGAAGATAGGGTGATAATCATCTTGAGAGTAGAGCATCCCAAGTTTTTTAGTACAAATAACTTAGGTTGCTGTTTTGTCATCGTTACCGAACTGAGCGGCGGGCAATCGGCCATATGAAGCAATACTAAATGATGAGTTGGGACCAAATGTTATAATCATCATCATCATCATCAGCCTATTGCAGTCCACTGCTGGACATAGGCCTCTCCAGTTGTTCGCCACTTAGGGCAAACATCTGGAGGATATACCCATAATCGCCACGCTGGGCAGGCGGGTTGGCGATCGCAGGGCGTAGCTTCTCGCATCGATGACGCTGCTGCCCGTCATCGGTCTGTGGTATTTAGCTAAGCCTTTAATTAATTGTGATGGTTATACCGCCATCAGTCGGCCGCCAGCGCCTCGTTTGCTATTCGGCAGGATGCACCACGGGCAGGTGAAGTTGGCTTGGAGCGAAAAGATGATAGGCCGCTCCCTTACATCCCAATGTTATAATGACAATGGTATATTATATCGATCGATCGATGGACCTGCTGCGTATGTGGTGGCATCTGGTGGATTTCTTTTTTCAAAAAATGCTCATTCCGTTACAAGTTCTTCTAAGCCTAAAGGGTTGCCATGAAATTAAAACAAAATTCCACTTACATTATCCAAGTATTTCGGTAGCGTATCAGCGATGAACCTTGCGGAGGCGACGGCGACTTCACTGGGCTTGACTATGACCGCGTTGCCAGCGGCTATGGCCCCCGACATGGGGATCAGCAGGAGTTGCAGGGGGTAGTTCCATGCACCGATGACCAGGGTGACGCCGTAGGGGTCGTTGTATACTACGACGTCGTCCAGCATGTTCACCAGGCCTTTTTCTGGCTGTGAGGAAAAGGTAACTTTTTTAATAAATATCAGACAACATCACATACATAGCTCCGATCCCAAAGTAAGTAGCTTAAGCACTTGTGTTATGGGTATCAGAACAACGAAGGTACCACAAATACATACTTAAATACAAATATAAACACCCAGACACGGAACAAACACAAGTGTTCATCACACGAATGTTTGTCCCGGGTGGGAATCGAACCCACGACCCTTGGTTCAGAAGGCAGGGGTCACTACCAATTGAGCCACCGAGCCAGTCTTTTCAGCCAGTCAGGCAACTTTATTAGGTGGTAACTTGCTTCAGCAGTTAGACTGCGGTTCCGATGAGGCGGAGCGGAGCAGAGCGCCTACATCCGC
Organism: Conogethes punctiferalis; assembly: GCA_031163375.1. Taxonomy (NCBI): domain Eukaryota; kingdom Metazoa; phylum Arthropoda; class Insecta; order Lepidoptera; family Crambidae; genus Conogethes; species Conogethes punctiferalis. The sequence goes on from CM062094.1 coordinate 6,635,258, forward strand.
TTGAGCGATTGGTGAATCGCGGCACATATCGTCTTTGCTCTGCTACGCTTCATCTTAGTGGAACCACGGCCGTAAGGACACACCATAGCATAGCACATTTACACCGTCCTACCGAGCAGTCAGACGACGTAAGCTCGACGACAGCGAGTTTCTCCTAATTTACCTATGTTACCAATGTAAAATATGTATAAAGAGCAAATGTAAAGTCCATATTTGAATTTTATTCTTTTTTCCGGGTGGGAGCAGGACGGTATAAGTGTGCCTTTACCGTTAGAATCGGTAGAGCCAATCTCTAATCGTCGTATAGTAGGCCATAAGTGGCCTAGGTATGTACTAGGTACTACCGGCAATACCTAAGGTTATCTAGTAAGGCATAAGCTAACCTAAGGTATTGTCAGCTTTATTAAACGCCATTATGGGATATGACTATGCACAACGACAACAGCATATAATTAAGTGCTTATTCAATTGAGTAGCTTAACACACCGTAAGAGTGATTTCGCACTACGTCCGATCCGAACACGTGAAATAACACGGCGCAACAATTATGTTTTCTTGTTCCTGAATCCCTATCAGCCATCATCGTCCCATCCACTCCCTTCTCAGTCATATTTATATTATGCCGCGGATACACATTGGGTTCAAGTTTGCGTCCAATCACTGTGCAATGCCCAATACTAACGCGCTCAATGTCTTCATTGTGTCAAAGTACCGATACACACATTGGTGTATTGGGCGCAAAACGTTATGTTGGTGTGCAAATATCTCCATTGTGTGGTTGCGGCTTTAGCTAGTAGGAAAAAAATGTTTGACGTGCAAAAGTATAACTCGTGCATCTATTTGCAGAAATAAATTATTTTATTTCAAAAACATATGTATAAAAAACCGGTCGAGTGCGAGTCGGACTCGCGCACGTAGGGTTCCGTACCACTGATTGAATGAAAAAAATTAGGTAATTTGATTTATGATGTTTAAAAAAAACTACTGTCTAGATTTCATTAAAACTAATTTCGTTAGTAGTTTACATCGTAATACACATCATATATTTTTTTCAGTTTTATAGTGCTCATATTTTAGAAGTTACGGGGGGGACGACGACACACATTTTACCACTTTGGAAGAGTCTCTCGCGCAAACTATTCATCTGAGAAAAAAATGATGTTAGAAACCTCAACATCATTTTCAAATACCTATCCATAGATACCCCACACGTATGGGTTTGATGAAAAAAATTTTTTTGAGTTTCAGTTCCATGTATGGGGAACCCCAATGGATTTTTTTTTTATTTTACTTTAAAATCTTAATGCGGTTAACAGAATACACCTACGTACCAAATTTTAATAATGTAGCTCTTATAGTTTCGGAATAAACTGGCTGTGACATACGGACGGACAGACAGACAGACAGACAGACATGACGAATCTATAAGGGTCCCGTTTTTGCCATTTTGGCTACGGAACCCTAAAAATGTGCATTTATTGTAAAGAAACTTACCCTTTCAGGTTTCACCCATTCGTCCAGATAGTGCAACGTGTTCACCAGGTCGTTGATTATGAAGTCGACCTCTAAGAGGACCGCTTCGAACTTGCTCCTCCTCAGGTCCTCTTTGAGGGCGTCGATCATAGCCTGTTTGTTCTCCTCGTACATTCGGAGCAGATTCTTGAGCTGCTTGCGACGCCATTCTATGGGCCTCGTTACACCTCGATTGAAGGTCTCGCGAGCACGTTGGACCGACTGTGGAAGAAAGACCTTTTAACTTCGCCTAATGATACACTAAGTCTGCAAGCAAAAGTTTACATAGGTATTCATATATGCAGATGTGTGTGAAAATTTCGACTTCAGTGTCTCATCATCAGCACTTTTCATTCCACTGCTGGACATAAATCTTTCCAATTGTTCCCCACTTTGCAAGCAAAGGACGACCGGAACGGACGGCGGGAAACGGACGGCGAGAGGCCGGGACCAAGGTCCTGGGCCTCCAGAACACTTCAGTGTCTCGAGGTCTACATAAAATCCAAGATGGGTAGGACTGGGTACCAAAATACAGTAGTCATATGGCACATTTGCTATCCAGAATTCTGTTTAGACTGTTTGGTAACCCAAGATCTTTTTGAAATCATGACCATTGCAGTGCCAATCACTTGATAAGTTTTGACTTATGTATACTTACTATACATACTTGCATATTGTTGTTGCAATAAAATCTGTGTTGACTAACACTAGACCTTAGATTTTTGGTTTCAAATACTACTAATTGAACTTATACCTACTGTACTAGTCATAAGCGCCTGTCATAGGGACTATAAAATCAACTATACTTTAAATGGAGGGGGAAAAATTAGTCTGGATTTTTTACTTAATCACAGAGAAAAGTAATTGAAATCTTACCTCAGTAATATTGGCCGGTTTGCCCTTAGTTACACTCCCTGTACCAAAAAGAAATACATAGTTAATTTATTAATTCCTAATGGAAAAATATTATCAAAAAGTAATTTTATATAAAAAGTATTTCGAATAGCTACCTCCCAAGAGTGAAGTGAGACTAAACATTATCTTGCCACTGTTTTACAATTAATTGTTAATTGCACTTTTTTTCTCATAAAGAGCAGACAGGGATATTCTCCCTCATAAAGTTTGATATTAACAGTGATGGGTTAGTGCTGTACTATACACATGATACAGGGATATTTCATAAATAACTGTATTATCAAAAATGAGGAGCTAAATGTCATCAACATCATCATATCAATGTATCTAACAAGATTTCATCAAATAGTATGCGGTTCCACAAAGGTGGAGGGGAGCATATTTCATGCCATGTTATTGGTGAATTGCAGTAAAGCACTGTTTAAGATCTTTTTTTTAGAGGGGAATGCATTAGGCACCGTCATGCCACCTCCGGGCGAGGTGACATGGTGTGTGGGACTCACACCTCACGAAATGGGAGGGTATACCCACTAAACCCCCCTGTGTCTCCATTGGGCAGCAAGTTGCAGGGTCAGGGGCAATGCCGAAGCATACTGCCGCATCCCTGCATGCCCTGGTCAGCTGCAGAATACAAGCGGCCGGCACTCCTGGTACGGGGAGGGCAAATACTACCCCTGGACTGTTTTAGAATATAATACTTCATGAGGGTATAAAAAATGCATGTAATTTGAACTTTGTAAACTTAATACAACTGTTGTTGGTGAAAGTAGTAGTAGAAAAGACTTTGCAGCACACTATCTATATGTGTTTCTGCTTGGCCCAATGGTTGACTGGTAGAGAATGCCTATGAAGCATTAAGTCTGCCTTTTGTAGACTATTTCTATAGTGCAATCAAGATTAAATACCTAAAATAAAGTTATTTTCAGAATTGTTTTTAAGATCAATTTGTGATGGCTTTCAGTTGCCATCACTATCATGCCAGCCTGTAAGATAGGCCCATATCACCCATTCATTATTATTATGGGTCCAAAATTACTTAATAAAGTGGAAACACTATGTAATTTTTAAGTCAGCGAAACAAATATTTATGTGTAAACAATACCAATACAACATGATTGTAAAATGTATGTTCGTACACAGGATGTGAGCATTTTAATGCTTGAATGTTATGTTTTCAGTCTAATTACTATGAAGATCAAGGGCATGACTGTATTTAGTATTGAGTAAATAATTGCACACTTGTACATATCTCAGCTGTATTAAAATGAAATCAACCATCCAATTGTTACAAATAAATGATAATGTTTGATAACTGTGAAACAATAGATTTTAGGTTTATCCACAGTGTTTGGGATATGGGGGTACCCATAGGTAGGTATAATACTTCTCATAGGTATATGAGAAGTATTATACCTACCTAGTTATTCAGCCGACTTTTAAGTAATATGTAATATTTTATACTTATTTTAGAAAATATACATATAGGCTGTACAACAACTTACTATCAATTAAATAACAGAAAATATAAATAGGTATAAGTATGTCCAAACTGGTTAGTACCTATTCGATTTATCAGAACTTGTTTAGAGTTCAAACTCCAAGCTTGACTAACCTTGCATTGCCTTATAAATATTATAATGTACAACTTGGAATAAATTAATATTCTTCAGTGCCAAATCAATTGAAAAATATAAAGTAAATATTATTACCTTATCAATGAATTTTATAAATCAATCTTTTTGAGCTACCTATGTAATTACAGTATCAGGAAAAACTGATAATAATTATGCAAGTATTTAAGTCTAATCGTAATGAAACTTACCAAGAACCATCTCGAAAAACTATGTAATGCTTGTTAATCCAATTACTAAAATGATAATGGAAAATCACTGACAAAACAATGAACACAAAAGTTAACTATTTCGTAATCCTAAAACTAGGAAAGTGGAGTCTATGTAGATGTACAACGAATGTTAACAAGTATTATCACGTTCTCCAACTGTAGGTGATGAATCTACTAATGAACACATCAACACACACTGACGTGACGTCAGCTCTTAGAGTTATTTTGAGCAAATCGTGCCTTCCTGATAAAATAAACAACTTTTTTGATAGCAATAAACGAAACGAGCCCGTACACACGAGAAACAAACTGACATGACAGTGTACCGTGTACGAGTGAGTGAGTGAAGAAGGGTTGGATGGATGAATGAACATAGCCATGTCTTTTTAATTGAATGAACTATGAACGTAGGGGAGGGGGAGGCCATTCAGCTGATTCGGAGTAGACAGCAGAATATGAGTTGTATGTTTTCAATGTTTTCATGAAAATTCTTACTTTTTTTTGGATAAAATATAATTATTATAGAAGTAAAATATTACATTGACAAAAGTACACATTTCTAGATCGACTCCTGTTACATCATTAAAAGCAAACACGTAATACCTAGTAAGATTACATGGCGGTTCAAATTGATAAGGCGCTAAACAACATTACTTAATTACTCTTTTCATGCTCCTTTACATGTAATTTCCTGATTCATACGAATTTTTGGATTCATACGAAATTTCTATCCTATCACTGTCTTTCAATATCCATCGATACCAACTTTTTTAGTACTCTGGTAGCCCAGAGTAGGTACTCAAACTATCCCAAGTGTAGTAAAAGAAAGCCCTTACATAATAAGGTTTAGCTACCCTTTGTAAAATGAAAATGCATCTGACTCTATGCATTCTATCTATCTCACAATGGCACGTGGCCGGATTCGGAACAAAAGGTCATAGCAGTCATAGCACTGCCTTCATTCGTCGTCGGTTTTTTGTATCATCCCTATTCGGGATCCGTATTTTAGATTATAAAAATATATTGGACACGTATTTTTCCTTTTTTCATTTAAACAAAAAATAACAAAGATATATGGCATCAGTTCTTTGACGTCACTCATTTGCGAAAACGCTCCCAAAATCTGACGTCACGCGTAATTTTAATATATGTTTTGGGCTTTAACTTTGTCATTTTTGGTCTAATTTACAACTGAAAAAAAAACGTGTCTTTTATTTTTTAACAATCTAAAAGACGGACTAATTACTTTTTTTCAGCACCATGCCCATTGATTTGGCGCAAAAGCCCTCTTGACAAAGTTACCCCACAGTTAACACATGCAGTGTATGCCGCGTCGGTCTTTAGACCATTTAGACTAGTTTACTATAAAATAAAGAGTAGATAAAGGTACCTACCGACATCTATTTTATTTATTTAATCTACATAGGGCATCAGTGGGGGCCTTAGGGGGTGGCGAACAGGGCCTCGCCCTAGTAAATAAAGAGTATAACTAAACGAACTATTTTTGCATCACATACTTTTCACGATTGAAAAACTAAGGCTGTAAGGCATAATACATAACGATTACAATATAGTAATAAATTCATATTGCCAATTATGGAAAGCAAATGTTGGAATTTGTAGGAGTGCAAGTGAATATTTGATGACTTAATGAAGGGAATTGGCGACTACGACGGTTGCATTTTGATTGTATGGATGTAGCACTTGTAATAAATGTGAGAAACAGCGTATGGCCGGACATAAACTGAAACTGAAATGAGTATCTAACTTAACAGTAAAGTTCTTGTAGTAAACATGTGATGCTTGAGGAAACAAATACTTGATATCTACTCTTCTGATTGTTTCATTTTCCGTGCAGTGACGGAAATGAATACAAATCACCGCCCCATTTCATTCCGTACGTGTTGTAAGAGTCGACTAAAGGAGTTCTTGGGATTGGCGAGCACGGGGGCACGGGGGTGCGATCCACTCGGTGGGGCGTAGGTACCTAACGTAACGTGGCTGTAGCCACACCGTTGTACGAGGCCCGGGGAGCACCTTAATGCTCCCCACTATGCTTCGGCGCTACCTGAGTCCCTGCATGTTGCCGTCCACTGGCGAAACAAGGGGTTTAGTGGGTATGCCCTCCCATCCTGGGAGGTGTGAGTCCTACATGCCAGGCTGATGATGATGTGATGGGTAGGTGCTGGATACTACCGAATGAGCCAAGCCAACTAGCTATTCAAATATATATATATGTAATGTAATTAAGTTTAGGTAGGTAGTTTCGTACATTGGCGTTTGTTGTTGTTCGATTTTGAGATTGACATTGTAATGTTGCACGCTTAATTATGCACTGGTAAGGTCAAATAAAACTTGTTTTGCATATCAATAGAAATACGTAAACACAGTATAAAAATATCATAAGCGGTTCCTAGTTGAGCCTTTTTTTTTTCTAAATGACTACGGTGATGGCCAGGGCGGCCTTGTCATCATCACCGGACTGATGGGGGAGCCGAAGGCTCTCCCCTAGATCCTAGCTGTGCCGTGAAGATTTAGCATTATAATTACCTATGCTCTGTGGTACCTATAGGTGAAAGATACTTTTAGGTATTGTAGGTGAAATTGCAACGTATCTACCTGCCTGTTTGCAGTAGGGAAACGCTGCCAAAAGCTCTTTAAACAAGTATATAAGTACTTTTGGTAAATTAAGTAAGAAAATTACATTTATTTGACGAACTTATTACGAATCATGGTTAAATGCAGTGAATTTTACATTTCCAGATCTTTTTAGAATAACATCAATAGGTAGGATTGTGTACCTATATTTGTGTGATGATAAGTACCTAGTTCTTCTAATGATATTTTATTTGTTCAATAGTCCGATTTTTTTAGTTTAAAGGGACCGAACCCACTAAAATCGCGCCATGGGTCACATGTGTATATATTTGACTTTTTTTTTAAATAACCGGTTATGGATGAAACGCAAGAATACTAGAACGTCATTGAGTCTGATAACTTGTAAGTACAATGTCTATATAAAGGGTAAACAAGCCTTTACGTGAGAGCAAGGCGAAGATTCGCCAAGGCGTGTCAATGACATGAGGTGGTCTAGGCCCTAGCCTAGACCACGAGACACCTAGGTATGTCTCGTGGTCATAATTTTGTTATTTTCGGTTGTGGAGTAGAGCGCGATTCCAAAAAAAAAATCTGACTTAGATTTATTGATTTAATAAGCCTCCGCGCGAATTACTTACGAATGCATCTTTAACTGTTAATGCTAATAAGAACAACGACGACTAGGTAATCACCCTAAATGGAAGATTCGGTGAAGACACTGCTGTCTTCAGAAATTTATTTCATATTAGCTGTTCCGGCGGCGTCCCACGCGTAGATATCAGGTTTCAAAAATAACGGACTTCTAGCAATACCTTGGTGACAACCGCATTTAATTCCATGCAGTAGTTTTCGCGTGATGCGCGTTCAAACATACAGATAAAAATTTCTCCCGTTTTCCCAACATTTCCCTTCAATGCTCTGCTCCTATTGATTATAGCGTGATGAAAAGTATAACCAGCCCAGGAGTATGAAGAATAAATGTACTAAGTTTCGTCAAAATCCGTTGAGTAGTTTTTGTTTCTTTAACGAACATACAGACAGACAAAAATTTAACTGTTTGCATTTTTGGCATCAGTAGGTATCGATCCTGATAGATTTAAAGGCCGATGATGATTAACTTATATTGAAAGTGATTATGTGTGCAGGAACGAGTAAATTAAGTGGTTATTTACGCTACCTACCGCTTTCGATCGCTCAGTTATGTACTTCACCATAATGCCGATTCGTGTTTACGAAATTCCAAAATGATGATTGATGTATGCAATGTATGAAAGCTGAATTTGCACCATTTGCAATTTGCGATGCAGTTCATGTCATTCCGTTATGGGACTTCATGGTAATCACATTTAGTTGCGCCTGTAAAATGTTTGCACAAAATAAGTAGGTACCTAAGTACCTACCTAGTCCGTGTGGTTTTTAGATAAAGTCTTTGACTGCCGAGAAACTAGACACAATAGAAAAACTATTGTTTGTAGGTCACCGTAATGGCGCCCAACGTCTTAAGAACAGAATCTCACCGTCTCATCCCGTGGGTGTCATAGTAGACAACTATTGGGAAAACTTTATCAGGAAAAATAATATAGGTATATCGGGAAACTGGCAGGAGCGTTTACTTGGGCACAAATAAATTGCGGCACTGCGGCTACCAACCCGTGTGTCATCGTGGTCATTATGGCATGATCATCATCATCATCCTATTGCAGTCCACTGCTGGACATAGGCCTATCCAGTTGATCATCGCTTTAGGCAAACACCTGGATTCTTTATCCTTAATTGCCACGCTGGTCAGGCGGTTTGGCGATCGCAGGGCGTAGCTCCTCGCTCACGTGACGCTGCTGCCCGTCAACGGCCTTTTAGCTACACCTTCTGATGGTTATACCGCCACCAGTCGGTTGTCAGAGCTCGTTTGTTATTCAGCAGGCTGCACCGAGGGCAGGTAAGGGGGGCTTGGAGCGAAAAGATGATAGGTCCCTTACATCCCGCATCATTAAGGCGAATCCGAACAAATGACAAAATGCGACGTTTGCAGGCTGATGATGATGGTGATGATTAGGTTTTTTAGGATTCCCGTTTGTCTGAGCGCGCTACAAAAGTAGATAGGTATTCCATTAACGGAAACCCTAAGTTTCTTTGCAAGGATACAATATTAATGATAGAGTAAGTAAGTAGGTATAACGAAGTGATAAGAAAGATCTTCGTCTCCTTCTATCTTCGTCTTCTACGACCCATGGAATGAGATGATGTGGTCCTATTCTAATTCCGGAAACCATACGTACAGTTGGACATCCGTACGTGAAGTTACCTAATGTTCCTAATTAGTGCTTTTATAATTTGCTAGTAGCTAACGGAAGTCTTTATCCTTTTACACATAGGAACCTTACAGCTGCGATACCTACATACCTACTTCATCAATACTTTGTGTTAAAACTTTGACGTCGGCACTGACAGTCAAAGGATGATAAATAAAGGGGTTATTAGAAACACTAATGCAGTACGTGTTCGTTTGTACTTTTGAATTTGTTAGTGCAATATTGATTATTAGCCTTCGGCTGGATGAAATGGCTTATTAGTAGCCATTTCGTGTCAAAGCACTTCTTGGGAATCATTAAAACCATTCTGTGACATTTTTCTTTGGGATCAATGTAAAATAAATGGTTAATACTTAGTTGATTAAAGAGATATTATGTGCTACTTTGTTTAGATTAAGAAGTAGGTATATTATGTAGTCTGAAACGATAGCTTCTTTGATAAGCGACTCTTGCTAGACCCACTTTACATACAATGCTTGAAATTATGTCAATGTAATTAGTGTCCGTACGAATATAAATTGGTCAAAATATGCGTTCTTTTAAAGCTCTGTTTAGGGGACTCTTGATGCAACTTCCAACTTCAACGCTCATTTTTTTTGTAATTTGATTTTATATGTGAGAAGGGCTATTAGATGTAGAGTAGGTATTCGATTCACGCGGTTCGTATGTTTGTGACGCGAAATTAAATTAAATAAGATGAAATGTTTATTAGGTACCTCATACCTATAAGTTTATTAGTATTAAGTTACTGGACTAGTGTACAGGACAAATTGTTTTAAACGTTTAGTATAATTTGCGTAATACGATATTTAAATTCGAATTGCCGAAACTATTTAGCTATTTTCAAATCACTATTAAAGTAGAGATACCTACGATCTTGCAAGAATGAGATATTTGTTAATTAAGTAGTATGTAATTATTTAAATCATTTTATATACGTAATTGATTGGTGCATTGTAGTAAGTGTATGTCAATGCATTGATGAGTAACACAAACATCCTAAACGTATTCAAAATTCTCAGAGAAGGTCTTGTTTACACTTCACAATAATGAATAATGGTTTTCATTATGGAAATTACTAAGCATTGTTTCGCGACACGCTTCGTGAATATTTTAAAGATTCTTAAGAAGAGTCTTTACTTCAAAATACACAATTTTAATACATACTTTTACTTAATCACATAGAATTCACACAAGTATTAGGCACACCTAGGTAAAAACACACTTTACAATTTTTGTATCGTATACGCTTGCTACAAAATGTAAGGTGAGAGTTGATTTTGATTTATTTGATAGCATTTAATAGATTTATGACTTTGAACTAAAGACCTAGTGTAAACCAAAGAGATTTCTTTTTCCTATTGGCTTACTACGCCTATCGAAGTCAATTAGTGACAATAAACGGTCTCCAAAATCGATTTAGCTCTTTAGAAATTAGTGTAATTGTATCAAAACGTATCACGAATAATATGAAGGTTAATGTTTATCAACGATTACCTCTGTCCATTTCGGGTACAGTTTCTATATCCACAACGGTCGTTCTGTCAACACCGATGCTCGGTTCTATGTTCACTACGTGAGTGTCACTGTGCGCTGCGTCCGCGCCGTCCAGCAAAGCCGGCGGGCTCATGTTTACTGACTGACAGGTGCAGCTCGCGGTCCGACACTGCCAGGGCCGAATTAGATGTCGGCTTGGATGCCGGTGTTATGATAACAGATCAGACGACGAGTTTACAAACACTTTTTTGTTTTCTTTAAAAAAGAGATTTTATCGCGTCGCGATTACAAAGAACAAATTATCGAATTTCTTGCCGATACTTTTGAGTAGAATCCGCTTTCCAAACATTAGGTATTTATAGTAGCACGACATAATGGCTTCCCTACACCTGATGGAAAGCGAAAGAGAAGCCCAATTCGCTGTGACAACGGGCAAGTAACTGGTCAGTTACCTGTCAGTTGCCACCGCCATGCCGGCCCAACCCTAACCCCCCACGGACACCCTACTCACCGGCAGAAACACGACCCGGAGGTTATTTGGCTGCGGTATTCTATAGGGTGAAGGTCCTTCCTCGGACGGTCGGCTCAATTCGAGAGAATATTCGCTTTGCCCTACCTCTCTTAAACTGGCGGTAGAGTCATACTTATTGACTTTTGTGCTTAACGATTGAATTCATTATTATACTGAAAAGTATAGAATAAATATATTTTTTATACTGTTCTATTCATAATGTGAACAAATATGTAGATAGAAACGTAAGTACCTACCTTTTATTTAAGTTCAATTTCTTTGTTGTAACCTTCTAACATAACAATAACAATCTATGCTTTTGTTATGTTGAATATAGATAATTTATTAATATCAATAAGGTAGATAACGAAAAATTACTATTGAAAATAGGCAGGTCAAAAGATCTCTCAGGAGATTGAAAAGAGGTAGTAACTGTGATGTATCTCCGTGATTTTTCCAAATATAATGTCAGTTTGAAACGCGTAACTTAGTTTCTCTCTGGCTTGCACTAATAAAATATTTCGTATTAAATAACTTCAAAATACCTAAGTAAGTGCATAGGAAAGAAGCTAAATTAAAAAATCTTATGTGAACATTTTCATGAGTTTCATGTGTATTATAAGGTCAGTTGAAGTATTGTTGTAAGTATTTTTAAACGTAGCCCCAGCATACCTACCCTAATTTCGAATCAATCGTTGATCGTGTAGGATCAAGACAATATTTCTGTTTTGAGATATGAGAGAGAGAGTGGTGGCAGTTTTAATTTGTAGGTCGTTGAAAGTATTATATATCTATTTATTGTTTTTTTTTTACAAATCTTAACTTTTTTTGACCTTTAGGTTTCATACCGGTCTTTTCTCAATTTCTACGAAACATGGTCTACATTACAAATGATGAAAGTAAGGAATTTTCCAACAAGTTTCAACCCAACGCAACGGTACAAGTAGTAACGAGGTACCTTCATGTGTAAATTGGCTATTTCCTATAATGGTTTTGGTTCAATGACTAACAATGTCAAATACATATTGCTGTTAGCCAATCTTCTGATAGCATCAATGGTTTAGCTACCTACTTATTGTTTATTAGAAAATACTTAGTCAGACTCTAGCAAGAGATAAGTTGAGTACGTATACAAGAAACCATAACAGAGAAAAGTCGGAAGACTTTTAATATGATATCTTAACTAATAAGTATTATAAAGCTGAAGAGTTTGTTTGTTTGTTTGAACGCGCTAATCTCAGGAACTACTGGTCCGAATTGAAAAATTATTTTTGTGTTGAATAGACCATTTATCGAGGAAGGCTTTAGGCTATATAACATCACGCTCCAACTATAAGGAGCGAAGAAATAATGGAAAATGTAAAAAGAAACGGGGAAAAAATAACTATTCCACGCGGACGAAGTCGCGAGCACAGCTAGTACCTAATAAATAATTTCGTATGTAGGTTTCATTGTGATAAAAGATTCCTATAAAAGCTCACTCTAACCTGTATCATTTTCTTACTTTAATATCCCTGTCTACAGTCATAAAAATCTAAAGGTGGGTATCCATTATGTTCGCAAACCTTTTGCGCCCCGCGCTCCTGCAACTGCTCCACATGGTGGATACATTCGCGATCCCGGAGCGTGCAACACTGCGCGCTCCGCACTCTACGTTCCATCCAGTGGCGGTAACTTGATTACGTCTCCATGTGAGCGGTTGCAGGAGCGCGGAGCGGTAATGATTTGCAAGACAAATCACGAAGTATCATAAATGTGTTTATAAAACTAACGCTAAATCGAATTCAAAATCTAGTGAGGCATGAGTGAGGCATTTCCAATAACAAAACACAGCAAACAAAATTACTGTGTTCATAGTTATCGAATAACTCTACACAATCGAATACGTGAAGAACCGATGACGGTGAATCAAAAGCAAATACCTACTACTCACGAGTAAGTTATTGAGTAAACTACGGATGAGCATAGGAAGTAATAATATAATATTTGTGATGCATACTGCGCATGAGTCGAGTGTTATGAATGCCTTGAACTCATTAAAATCGTGACGTTAATGTCAAATTGACATCTATTAATGATAAAGCGCCAGCCCAAAAATTTTGGATTTTTTTCTGATTTTATTTTAAAATCTTAGCGGTTCATAGAATACATCTACGTACCAAATTTCAATAATGTAGCTCTTATAGTTTCGGAATAAACTGGCTGTGACATACGGACGGACAGACAGACAGACAGACAGACAGACATGACGAATCTATAAGGGTCCCGTTTTTGCCATTTTGGCTACGGAACCCTAAAAAGGGTCCAGTACATACAAATTTCAGTTTAATCAACAAAAAAATTAAATTTTATTCTGATTATTGATTTTAGTTGTCCGTTTTTAACTAAACTGCTATTACCGTTTTTAAATAACAACCTATTAATATAATCGAGTTTTTTAATGCCGTAGCTCATAACATATACCAGCTTGCATATTTTTTCATTCTACCTTGGTTAGCGAAATGACTAGTAATGATGTGGTTAGGTCTTAGTTATATTCTAACGAGAATTCTTCAGAAGCCACTAAAAAATGTTAAGGTAGGTACATAAATAAAAGGAAGCCAGGAAAGAAATATGATAGCAGAGATTATAAAAAATAAAATAGAACAGAACAGAAAAATGCATGAAAATATAGGTACCTACTCTTTCGGATTCCGAAAACAAAATAAATTGATTTTTAAATTTCGATTAGGTACTCTACTCTAAAATTCGAAACACTCGTAAAGCGACAACTGACGTGATCGGCTATATGGACAATAAATACCAGGAAATGTTTCAATAAAAAAAATCTAGCGACGGCTTCGCAACGTGATCCACTAAAGATTTTTTAAGTGATACATAATAGTTGTATGAGAAGACATTTAAGTACCTAACAACTAAGGTCGGCCAAATTAGTATGCATAGCGCGAAGCAATATTTGACGAAACGAAACTAGGAATATCCTTCGTTTCCTGTGCCTATTGGACTATAGAATAGAAAAGGGTTTTCTGGGATTATTTTTGTTGAAATATCTTAAACTTTACTTGGACTTCAATCCATCAACTTGAATTAATACTACTTTTGAGCTACTTTGTAAAAGCAGAAGAATGTCAGAACGTTAGGCTCAAAGCGTGTACGATCATATGGTTCTGGGTTCAGTTCCTGGTCGTGTTTGATTAGGAAATGTTTTTCTAATTATTACGGGTGTGGGTGTACTGGAAGATCCAGTCCTTGTACTCATAGTACAAAATAAAGCCATACTTTGGGATAAGTTATTCTTTAATTGTGTATGCTTACATATACTTAGTACTGGTATTATTTGTTTCTATTGCTTCGTGCTCAAGAAGAAAATATATCTACTGTCTAATTTTTTCTGAACTTTGTACTACTACGTAAGGTAGACTTCCTTTACGGTACCTACACCTTGAACATAGACTACGAAATTATTTGTAGGTATAGGTATGGTGAAAGTTTCCTGTGTGTTGTGGACTATACAGTCAACAGACGGAAACGGACTGTAAATAGATAATTATAAAATATATTTTATTGCGTTTTAATGTCCTGGATTTAATTATGATAACAAAAAGCCAAAAGCTCCATTTAGCTAAGTTAAACTCGACATTTTCGCACTTAAGACGGCTAAGTTAAAGTTTGTAATTGAATAACTACCAATATTTTAAGTACTGGGCCATCATCGTAAATAGATGATTGTGTATGTGTGTAGCTAAAGTAAACAACTTATTATGGAGCAGTAATTAAAAAAACATATCAAGGTTACATCTAGCTAATGAACAATAGATCCGCTTGTGTACTGCCAAGATTTACAAGCACGGGGTTAATTAAATAGGTATACCTACTTTTTTGATGGTCCAAAAGTATCTTATTTAATTAAGTCCGTGCTTATTGTAAACTAGTCGTAAAGAAGAGACAACTCCTAATTTGTTTATAATTTTTATTATTTTCGTTCTAATGACTTTTAATAATTCTCTTTTTTACTAAATATTTTTATTTATATTTTAAAACCCACAGGGTCTGTGCTATTTTCTATGACTTATTTATTGTGTAAATTTATTATTTTCATATGACACATTGAATTAACACACTAAACGGTATGGACAAATTTCATTTTTATTAGTTATTATTTATTTATTTTTCTCGGAGGCATTCGTGTTAATTTTTATTTTCCGATTAAAAAGTGTTACATTCGGTAGAGTAAGCAATAATCTTTGGAATACACATAATGGTTGTTGTAATATTCGTGCCAATACTACATAACACATTGTTATTTTTAAAACAAATGTTATAGTTGCGTGTGAAATTTGCAAGGTCAAGAAAAAGACATCAACGCACCCTCAGTTTTGCCCTCTTGTTCTATGTAATTTGGGTAGATGTAAGTAGGTACTTAGGTAGGCACGTTAATTTTCGTATTTCGTGAGGACACGCAAGTGTTTTTAAAATTATTACGTAGACTTTAGGTATTTTAATTTTTTTATTATTAGGTATTATTAATACACATCATAGTGGCTTCACCTCGCCTGCTGGAATAATATGAACAATGAAATCTGAAATTGGCTGAAAAATATACGAGATACAAAGTTGAAAGCATGCTGACCCCGTCCATGCAAGAATTTGCTCGACTAATTAACTTAAATACTTTTGATAATCACTATCTCAACAAAACTCATCAATTATCGATTAGACTATATGTATCTATTAGATTACAAATACCTATTTCTAATAGCCATGATCTACATATTGCATATCAAGCAAATGCTTCTAGAATATACCATATAGTAATTGTCATTAGTGAGAGAAACTAATATATCGTCAATTATTTTTGAATAGATACCTGTTACCCGGTACTTGTTGCAATTAAAACCAATTATATTAATGTTTTACAAACAGCGTAATACTCGTAGTGTTGTGAGCAATTAACGTTAGAAACATGTCATTTACGCTGGATCCATTTCATTAAGTGTTAAAATAGGTTTTGCAAGATTGTGACATTTTGATAGTTTCAGGTTTAAAATTGAATTATCTATTTCAGTCAGTAAAATTACAGTTCCAGTGCTCCAGGTTAAATGGCAACCAAACTCTAAAGTTCGATTTTTTTCTAATGTTCAAAGAACATCGGGCAAAAGTAAAAATACAATTGGGTGTTATAATATCGCTTTCGTGGTTTCCATGGTTATTAGGAACTCTTCCCGAAGTTCTATCAGTGACAGTTGCCCTTATCATTATAATGACTGCAATTAATAATACAACTTCAGTGAAGTTTGAGAGGCCTAAATCAATCAGTAGACGTTTGCAGGTGATGGTAATGATGATGGATCGTGCAGGTGATGGTGGTTTCATTCAACAACAGTGTACAACTTACCGTTCGAAGTCATATTTTCCAGCAATGTCCTCTCCGGCTGTATGTATATCGCGGGCACTTCTTCGACACTGGACCCACCGGTATCGATAACAGTGTCTATCTCGCGTTCCATATCTATTACGTGGACATCACTATCTTTGTTATCACTGGACCGTGGATACATAGTTCACTTTCTATTTTTCAAGAGGCAAACAAAACTTTAACCTTTGTTGTACCTGAGATTAGATATAAGTAAATTATTTTTTCATCATGATGATAGCACAATTAATTTCGACGTGTTCTTAAGTAACGATAAAAAAATTGGATTATGAAACTGGCCAAAATAATTATTGTCCATATTTAGAATTTGAAAAAAAAAAATATTGCAAAAGGTACGTACCTACTCAAAAAATTCTACTATCTGGCTTTATCCATCGAAAATATTTTTCACTCAAGCTTTCACGACTTAAGTCATTAGTTTGATGGCCCTGGTCTCGAAACTAAGTTTCCCTTTGTTATCTACAAACTATGTATGAGTACAGATGATGACTGAATGAAATTGAATAGCTAGAACCGATACAACTTGCATACCTACTTTACCACAACTGATAGACTATATAGATATTTAACATCGCTCTATTGTTAATTATGCGGCCTGTGTTAATTACCTGAACCATTTAACTTTTAAAATACAACGTTGTACGATAAAAATGGACCTCTAACTTTTTTCGAATAGTTATACGAACTTGGGTATCAGAATTGATCTATTAATTATAGCGTTGATCTTTGAAAAAGCATAACTGATCGGGTTATTTTTAGAATACATAAAAGTTTTTATGCTGTTTATCGTTTTTTGTGGTATGCTATGGTATTTCGTGGTATATTTTAAAATATGAATAGTTTATTTATATCAAACTGGCCATGATAATGACTTTGTTTTGGCAAAGTTAGAAACATAGGAATGCGAATTTAAAATTAACATGAAATTTTTATGGTGATTATGTTAAACTTCCATCAAATAAAAGTCATAAATTGAAATGAATAGGTACCCATTGTGTATACTCCCATGTTTTGGCGGAATTTTCTATAAGAAAACACATTTATAATATCCTATAGGTACCAGCGTTTTGTTGCCAAAGAAAAACAATTCTGTGTGGCGTCATAACCTGTCTTGTTAGACACATAGAACACACGTAATGGGTTGATAATAATCGTTGAACATAATCCGAGCACTTACACAGCTCTGTAATTGAGACAGGAACGAGGAAAATCGAGTTACGTGGTGTTTACCCGGCGTGACGATTACGTAGATACCTACGCTACTTTTGCACATTCGCAACTGTCATCTACGTTACACGTGCACGATGTTATAATTATTTGACATTATCCAATTACGTAAATAGCCGGCAATCTATACAATTTTTTAGATTAGACGTTGTTATAGGAAATGAATTTAGGTTTTTTAACGATCTTCAATTAAAGGATAAGGTTTTTTATTCAACTGTATATATATTCAACAGTATAAATTTCGTTTGGGTGCTAGTCAATTTTGCGATATTATCCCTGCCTAAATAAATAAAGTAGGGATTAATTTGAATGTAAAAAGGAAAGATTACGTTTACTTACAATTATAGTTAAAAAAGGTATGCTCGCTTGTTAAATAAAATTATAATTAGTTTAAATTTATTATACCTAGTATAAAAGCACTTTGTGTAACTAATGTGATTGTATTGTTTAGTGTTTGTAATTGTGTGAAAAAAATGAATTCGAAGTGTTACTCTTCTCTCTTGAGATTAGTACCTATCATTACATTAATTAGCTTAAATCAATAGTAGTTAAGTAGGTACCTATAAATAAAGCAAAATAATTTAACTTATGTATAGTTGCTACTAGACTAAACAAAATGGTAGTCGGATTTCATTACGACGTATTATCAAAACATGCGATGTTTTCGTGTTGGCTCGTTAGTTGAAGGTAAATAAATCAATCTTCACCCGATTTAGTTAAAAAAAATATAAACAATATCATAGGATATCGGTTAACCTATCATATAGCGAAGATAAGAAAGACAAATAAGAAGCTGATTTCTAATAAAAATATTATAGAGCAGCGATTTTCTTTTTAAATCTGAGACTGGCGTTTATTTTTCACGCACGTCAAAAATGTCCGTTCGGAATCTACGTTAAACTAAATTTACACTAGTTCTTTTATTATTATTACGTCACTTTACTATCGGCCGCTTCATGAGGCAGCGACTACCGACTGCCGGGTTGTAGGTACGTGGTACCTGTGAACGATATAATTCACGCCAGTCACGAACACTTGCATGGGCTATTTCGCTTGTCGTTTGGACAGTTTTTGACTGATGGTGACGTAGCTCGACAAATGGTATGGGGTGGTTTCACTAGGTAATGACGTATGCATCCGTCAATTTAGGGACTCACATCAAACCTGCTTATTAATCGAACAGATTTTTTTTTTATAGTGGCTCGACATAATGGCTTCCCTACGCCTGATGGAAAGCGAGAGAGAAGCCCAAGTCGCTGTGACCACGGGCAAGTAACTGTTTAGTTACCTGTCAGTTGCCACCGCCATGTCGGCCCAACCCCAACCACCCACGAGCTCCGAAAACCCTACTCACCGACAGGAACATGACGCGGAGGTCATTTGGCTGCGGTATTCTATAGGGTGGAGGTCCTTCCCCGGACGGGCAGCTCAATTCGAGCGAAGATTCGCCATGCCCTACCTCTCTTAATTCTAGAGAAACAATAATAATATAATTTACTTTACTCTACTTTTCTTGATCATAAGGGTGCGTTACCACACAAGCGAGGCTGCGATTAGTTAATCTCAGAGTAGCAAAATTTACCAAGGATTTTGCTTAAGCCTTTGCAGATCTTAACTCCGATTCACTTCAGTGGCACCGTATCATGGGATTAGGGCGAAATTTCGTTATAATGGTCACACATGATCGATAAACAATACTTTTTCTATTGCGTCAGGTTTCACGGCAGTCAAAGGCTTAATAATTTTTTTTTAGAGTAGGTACCATATTCAAGTAGATAAACTACATAATTAAGTAACTTACATAATGAACTACCTACATGAAACTACCTAACTTTACCTAACTTACGATTTTTTTTATAAAAAGGGCATTCACTTCTCTCCGCCCGATTATAAGCGGTCCTGCGGTCTAAAAGTTAGGTCGAAAGTAAGGTTGAAAAGCATAATGGATTTAAGAACATTATCACAAAATATGCCATTTAAATGGCCTTGAGAAACTACTTCATTTATAATTTTTCGATTGTGTATTGATTATTATTGGACCTTATTCGTATAATAAAATAGCAATTTAGTTTAATGCTTTATGATACCTACCATTTTATTTGTCACATACCTAATTACATAACTGACTATGGGTGAAATACCGGTTCTATAATTATCGAATTTATTGTGAAAGTATGGTATCTACTCGGAAATTTGAATGAACGACTTAACAATCATCAATATTCGTTTCCGTTGAATTTAACAAACGAATAACTTTTGTTTCTGTCTGTCATATTATTATGTTAGGTATTATCTTTGAGACTACGCAACGGATTTTGATGCGGCTTTTTTTTTAAATGGAGGGATTCAAGAGGGAGGTTTATGTGCTTAATACCTAAATGCATAGTATTACACCCGTGCAAAGTCGGGGCGGGTCGTTAGTTACTAATATAGGTAGGTGGTGGTGGTGGTGGTAGTTTGGTACAGTGGTAGTGAACACTGCCTCTGATTTAGTGGCCGCGGGTTTGATACCCGCCTAGTCCAAATACAAACATTATTGTGCCTGAACCTGTCTGTTTGTATTTACAAAAAAATATCTTATAGTTCATTCGCGTTAAGAAAATAGTGACTCATCACCAACTGCCGGCCAAGCCACACCCCCTAGCCAATTAAAACGCTAGAAATTATAATTTCATAACGCGAATGAACTATAGTAAGTTTATCAGTTGTCTAGTACTCATAGTACAAACTTTGGCTTAGTTTGGGAATAGATGGCGCTGTGTGGCTCAGAGTGGCATTGCTTTTTTAAGTACCTAACACCCGTTTTCTCAAACGTTACTATGTGTCGCGTGGACGCACAGGTACCCGACTACTTATTCATAGACAACACTTGAGTGCCGAACGCCATACAAAAAACTAAATTTTTTGCCTATTTTGCCCAATATTGGTACGGAATCCTTGCGAGTCCGACACGCACTTGGTCGGTTTTTTGCTTTTTGTCCAGGAATCCTCTGAGCTGTGTACCATAATTTAATTATGAAAAATATTTTGTCCTACGCGTAATCACAAGTACTTGTGTAATAAAACTGTTATATAAACAGGACCCTACCATACTGGTTGGGGACATTTCCGTACGGAAGGCGCACCCACTCCAATTTGACGTAACTTGGATAAGTCCTACTTAGTACTCTTAGTAGGATTTCTTTACTAGGAGTGAGAGCCTTCCGCTCCCGCAACAGTCCGGTGATGATGACAAGGCCGGCTTGGCCGTCATCGTAGTCATTTAGAAAAAAGAAATGAAATATGGTTCCCGGATTTAGAATAGGACCATCCTATTTTATCCTATGGGTGTCATAGAAGACAACTAAAGGAATATCAGGAACCGGGCAGCAGCGTTTACCTCTTTACTAATTTCTTACTCATTTGTATCCAAATAAAAATTACTGAGGCCTAACCCGCCTGCCAAGCATAGTGACCAAGGCAAATCACTACAAAAGACAATTGTCATTGGAGGCCTATTTTTTTTATAGTAGCTCGACATAATGGCTTCCCTATGCCTGATGGAAAGCGAAAGAGAATCCCAAGTCGCTGTGACAACGGGCAAGTAACTGATTAGTTATGTGTCAGTTGCCACCAACCGTGCCACCCCTTACGAGCTCCGGAAACCCACCTCACCGACAGAAACACGACCCGGAGGTCATTTGGCTGCGGTAGTCTATAGGGTGGAGACTGGAGAGTCTATCCCCGGACGGGCAACTTAAGTCGAGCGAAGATTCGCTATGCCCTACCTCTCTCTAACTATGTCCTGCTAGAACGTTTGCAGAAAGATTTTATAGACCGCCGCTGCTGCCGCCCCGCTGTCCGCAAAATTCGAGGCTGAGGCCTTAAGTAGTACCTAGTACCTACATAAGTTATTAACAGTTTATAGTAGGTATGCATGCATGTATGATATGTGTACAAGGTTACCTACATACTACCTACATACGGCCACCGATATTTCGGCACTGTTAATAAATATATACGTAGTTATGATTGTGACCGTGAAAGCTCATAAGTGTAAAACATTCTTTTGCTTCATGAAGCTGTCATTATAACAAAATATTACGTGAGAACGGTTCGTTATCTAAATTTGGCGGTAATTGATCACTGTGTGGATCGCAGTACAACTTGGAATTAGCAAAACGCCTGCCAATATCAATAGTAGTTAAAAGTAATGTAGAAACATCCAGTGATTGTAGTAAGTAAAGATTATTAAAAAAATACATGTTTTATAATATGTCTTCTATTTCTAATTGGAGGAGGCCTTGCCCAGCAGTGGGACAATAACGGCTAAATAAAAAAAAATAAAAAAATGATATGTCTTCAGATTATGGAGGGGTCGATAAAATGTGAACGAACAACGAGCAAGATAGGACCGACTATCTAGTCTAGCCCGAGTGGCTGAAGGACTAGCGCATCTAGTGCCAAACTAAGCCGAAGTTTGTTCTAACGTGTACTAGACAACTGATAAACTTACTTACTAAGTAGTACTTTGTTTGTAAATACATATTATACAAACACCTAGACCACCCGAGACCGACCGCGACAGATATGTTCTCATGTACACAATGTTTGTAGGTCTGTGCGGGAATCGACCGGTCACCGCTGTATCAGAAACAGTGTGCATTCCTTACCACTTAAATCAAACTTAAGTACTAAAAGTCATTATCATCAGCAGCCTATTGCAGTTCACTGCTGGACATAGGCCTCTCCAGTTGTTCGCCACTTCAAGGCAAACATCTAGCTTAGGATATACCCATAATCACGACGCTGGGCAGGGCGGTTGGCGATCGCAGAGCGTAGCTTTTCGCTGTGCGCTAATACATAAAGCTACACCTTCAATTGAGATGGTTATACGCCATCCCGTCGGTTTGCCAGCTCCTCGTTTGTTATTACGCTGATGCACCACGGGCAGGTGAGGTTGGCTTGGATCGAAAAGATGATAGGTCGCTCCCTTACATCCCAGTAGGTACTAAAAGTAACATACCTAAATGTAAAAAGCAACACTGATTGCAACATTAATCGCACACAAACAGCATGGTCTATATTCAAATTCATACATTAATTTCTTAGTCATTCACCTGTCACGATTATGTTTATATTTATACAAACTTAACTCTTAAAAGACCTTCTAAGTAAAACATGTCGAGCAAGTAGTTCCACTAGTTCACGACGTATATAACTCTGGTTAAGGTTAACCGAGATCAGGTTTTGAGATATTATCTAATCGTTATTTTGTGTACATATATAGCAGTAGTTGGTTCTATATAGTAACTAAGGGAGGTAGAGTTTGCATATTAATTAATCATAATTTATGGCAGCGTTTTCTTTGTTGGGCCAGACAGAACCATGATCCTACATCCTATTGTAACACCATAACACAAGAGATCATGGTTATTGCAGTACTGATAATAATAAATTGTTTACTAATATAAGCTATCTTACGTCTTATAGGTAGAGATGTGGATAAAAGTAAAAGATATACCTACAATAGGTACAGTAACTAAGCTTCTGATCATAGCAACTTTTCGAGAACTAGGGGCCTATAGGTAACCTAATTAAAACTGAGATTCATCCTATCTTATTAATCATAAAAAGAGTGAGTATTTATATGCCTTGATATTAGTCATCATCATCATGGGCTTAAATGAGTAAAACCTAATCTGGACTAATGGGACGTTACCAGGTAAATATAACAATACTGGAAAATAATAAACTTTTTATCATGTACCTACTAGATTCTGGGGCTCTACTACAAAAAACGACAACGATCGTTCGTTTAAACGATCGCGTATTTTTTGCCCCCTAAATCCCTCTCATTTGTCCCTCCCGTGTTCGAATATACGAACTAAAATTCGTCAACGTCGATTTTCAACAATTTAATTGATATCTTAGAACACGGAGGGACAAATGAGAGGGATTTATGGGGCAAGAAATACGCGAATCCCTGTTCAACGAACGATCGTTTTCGTTTTTCTGTAGTAGGACCCCAGGACTAATGAACTTTACCAGGGAAATATAAAAATACTGTAAAATAATAAACATTTTATCATATAACTAGTACTTAATAGAGTCTGCTCTTCGCTCTACTTTTGCTATTACATAACTTTTTAATAATTGTAAGTTAGATTTTATAAATTGGCAGCTTTTCATTTAAATTTAATATTATAATTGGTACCTAGGTATTGTTTGTAGGGTGGTTGAAGGTGTGCAACAAACTAAAAATTAAAACACACCTGGTAACGTTTCTTCAAAGCAAAGAAAAATGCAAGAGGCGCCATCTGTCTCTTCACTTTGCTGATTACATACGATGATGTGAAACTACGACTTTCCACGTTATCTACTTGTACTACGAGTATTCTAGCCCTGTAGCGTTAGCATAGCATATCCGACATGTTATTCTGTTATAGTATGAGCTCTGTCTGTCACAAATTAACTGTGGGTATGCACTAAAAATAGGTAGGTACCCAAATGTACTTTTCACCCTGCGTATCATGAGTTCATACGGTCGCGTCTACAAACTAGGAGGTGTAAAGCGGTCTTACTGGCTGGCATGGCTGATAGCAACTGATAAGTCGATAATTGATTTAGTTACATCAGTCTTTCCGCAGCGACTTCGGCTTGTCTTTCGTTTTGCATCAGTCGTGGGGAAGTCACTAAGCTGTGCCATTTAAAAATACAAAAATGAATTCACTCATTTCCGTACTGCACATGTCTACAACCAAAACATAAATTTATATTTGTTAGGTATACGTAGCACGTATCATGTCTACGTGTGTAGGTAAAGGACAACAACTTCAGTGCCCCTTATCTCTTAAAACAGTCCAATCGTCATGTCCCTTCACTCTATAATGTGACTCTACATTTAGTAGTGAAAATGTATTTGGCAGATTTGTCAAGAAGAGGAACATAAATAATTTGCAACCGTATGTACATAATGAAATGGGTAATAATGTAACGTAATTCTGTTACAAAATTGTCCAAACACTTTGTATCAACGAGATTCAACTTCCACTAAAATAAACAGTCCTTGCAGTTTAAGGTGGAATTTCCATCAACTGAGTGAGCAGCTTAATAATTACCGTGAAACTAGGCTAATACCTGTTGAGTTTACAACTGAGGCTCTCACAAAGTTTGCTCGGCCAATTGTGGGACAAAATGTGTGATTTTGAGAGGTTGACTACATTGTTATGGGGCACCCATTACTCTAGTATTTCCACTTAGCTTAATGATGCGGTGAAACGACGAGCTAATTACATTTGGTGCCAGTTTTAGAGCGCATTTTTATGCTTTTCTTTTGGAAAAGTGCCACAATAGGCTAGACGGTCTTTGCCTATACTGGCGCCCTTGAGCTCAAAAAGATTGACGCACTATGGGGACACACGAATTGGAATCCTTTCGAAAAGTAAGAAAGCTGGTTATTGTTAACATTTTTTTAACCTTAAGACTCTGAGGTTGTGGACCCTTGTGGAGGCACGGGACCCGTGTGTGACTTTAAGGTAAAAAAAGCGGTTACTGACTATAAAATTATTATGTAGAAAGGGAGATCCCTTTCTTATTCCAAAGAACTCGAGCATTCTAATTTGCAAC